>JAHWFP010213898.1:4114-86131 GCA_023313725.1 Lithobius niger | reverse complement strand
GTTCTACCTGTTCACCAACTACCCCCCCCCCCAGTTGCTCTTTGCAATTGGCAACGTCGTTCAGTGTCGAATCAATAATTTCACTGGGAAGGGGTAGATTTTAGGTACCCCTCCCCCCTTATCCCCCTTGCTGAAAAACGTATGACGACTTCATGTTACTGTAGTTATTTTTCTTACTGTATGTAATCTTGGCTTCATGAAAAAATTAGAAAATAGCGAATAACAAGTTATTTCAAGGATATGTACGGCTCCTCCTATAGTCTCTCCCCCCCCCCCCATTCTTTAGGCCAGTATGGTAGAGAAGTTCAGGGAGGTTGTTTGATTTTAGGGAGCACGAACTCGGCACGAATACCAAACTGCTCCACGATGATGAGAGGACTTTTGTGATAGATGTGGCAGTAATACAGATAAAAATAAAATAAAAGCTGTTCTTGTTGAGGTCACCTGTTGATTAAACAATGGTTCGGCTGGAATTTTAATTATCAGTATTAACAATGTTGTTGGCTAAAGCCTGCTGGGAAACACTTGTTTCTTAAAGGGATGTACGTCCCAGCGCCATTTTTCTCGATCCTCCACATCAAGTATGGCCCCAAAGGTCTATTTACTTACCGTTAGTGTTTCCCTTGCTAAAAAACCGTTTTAAAATGTGGCGTCTAGGAGATTTTTTGTTGAATATTGTTAACTATATTTAAGAACGACCCGTCACAAAATGATGCATTGCGCGTGTACAATAATCATGATGTTTCATCTCTGTGTGTACATCTACTAATTTCTAATAATTACCATGAGGTCTAAAATCTAATAGACTAATGCGATAAAAATTAAAATTAATTATTCCAATAGATCGCCGAAGCAAAACTATAAGACACTAGCCCAGAAAATTATAAATTGTGATTTTAAAATACGAGAATTATTTCGGTTTGTGACGACACAATCGTTGACTTGATTCTGTCTCGTGTACTATTCACAAAGCCAATCGATATGGCCCTTAAAACAGGGAAGGCACAAGCTAGTGCTCCGTCGTCTAGTCAGACTTCTAAAGTCTTTTCTAAACATAAACAAACTCGTAACGTATTAGCTAACCCGGTTGGGACTAATAATAGCAGTGACAGTGTAATTAGCTCTGATGCTAACACTGATAAAACCGACAATGTTAAATCTAACAATGTTAGAACGTGTTACGTGTGTGGCTCGGCCTCGCATTTCCGCAATCGCGGCCCCGAACTTAACAAAGCTTCGGCATCCGTTAATGCATGCTTTCTCGTGGGGAAAGATGCCCTAATTATTTTAAAATCCAGCACTATAGATGCTAGTGTAGGAAAGCATAACATTAAAGTTTTGTGCGATTCCGGGAGCTCAGTTTCAATCGTCAGTGCCAAACTGGCCAAAGGTTGGCCACGCCTAAAGCAAAAACTAAGTGTCACACTGTCCTAAGCAGCGACATAGTGGTCTTAGAACAGGTAAACCTAGGTCTCAAATTAACGAATGGAGCAATGTTAAAAACAGTAGCTTGCGTTTCGAAAGCATCTAGGCCTATTTTCGATGTGGTTTTGGGAATCCCAGGGATTAATTTGTTAAACCAAACTGTAAACCAGCCTCGAGATTTTGCCCCCAACGCTGCGAATGTGATAGCCCCCCGAGCGAGTCAATCAAAAAAGCGCGTACGTAAACAGACCCCGCCCAGCCCCCCGGGAGTGGTCAAGTCCCCAGCGCCTTCAGACTTTCGGGCACCTAATGAACGGCAACCAATCGTCGATCGGTCGCCGAGTACCAAAGTTTTGGATGGGAGGGATCCCATTAAAAATTCTTCTGGCCTGCGCCAAGTACCACAGCAACAAGTGGAAACTGTCCACGCCCTAACGATCCTCGATTGGCTACAGCGTCGCCATGAGGTCAACTTACCTCCTAGAATTAAGCTAAAACGCAGCTTGTCCGATAATGATGTAAGCCGTAGTTTGTGCCTGTCCAGTTGGCCAGAAATTAACGAAACCAGCTTCGCAAGTTGGCTTGTGTCACGAAGTAAATCGTCCCCTAACCTAAAAGTTAGTAAAGACAGCTAGACTGATTTTAAACTAAATTAAATCGGTATGCCAGTAGTGAAAACTTAAATGCAGTTTTTTTTCCTGATCCTTTTTACATTAGGACCCGATGTTTTGTTGCTAAGCTTTTGTCTTGGATAAAAAGGTGTCATTTTTGTGCTTGATCACCACAATTATGACTCTTTAAACTAAAATAATTGTTTTTTAGTTGAAACTAAGGTTGTAATGCTAACCTAACCGAAAGTTAAAATGTAATTTTACCAGTAGGGAGTAAGTAAAACCTCATAGGTCTCCAAACTGAACAACTAAAACTTGAGTAGTTTTTTTCTTCCTAAAAATAGTTTTTTGTGCAAGCTGGTGCAAGCCACCCAGTTTAACCCTAGTAGTGTGTAAATTTTCTACAAGTTGAGTTGTTTTTCTACACTAAAAACCGGAAACCTAACAAACTAGTTTCCCTTTCAAGTTTTTTTTAAATAGTAATTGTACGCCGCTACAAAAGTGGCTACATCTATGAACACCTAACCTAAACACGAAAAATCGTGTTTATTGCTTTAAAGTCTGCAAACTTTAAACTGCTTCGTTGAACAAACCTGGATAGTTGTGTAATGAACGCTGATACTCTCAGCAGGTATTTTGTGTAAACATTAACTTGTTAACACGTCATTTTCAGTACAAATTGACTGGAAATTAAATTTTTATCTTTAAATATTTTTAAGTGGTATATTGAAAGTGCAACCACAACAAAAGGAACTTTCAGCTATTTCCCGTTTCGGAACTCTACACCTAAATTTTAAGTGCCTATGTTTTACTCCTTTTGTCACTATCAACGTCTCCCTATGTGGGAGAATAGTGTCAAAGACTGTAACGACACTAATTAAATATTCATTAGGAGTATTCTACGGGGATTGCAACTTGTTCCCGGTTGGCCCTTCTTAAGGTTTTTACGAAACATTTTTCCTGCAAAAAAATTTGTCTGTCTCACCTCTGAGTGCAAAAGGTCAACTCTGTCGTAAAAAGGTTGTTGCGTTATTATCCATAAAACCTCCCAGTGTTGTATAATATGTTTAAGTTATGGGTACCATCTCCAAACCCTTCAGTGTAAACCAATTTTATGTAAAACAAGTTGTTTGGTAACCTTAAACCACTCCAGTGGTAGTCTGTTAACTTTAAATAGAGCTGATAGTTGCGCATGCGCTTATAGTACCCTCTATTCCGATCCTTATCGCAAGCTAGGTCCTGAGGAGTGCGCCCAGGGGTTTTTCTCGAGGTTTTTCCAGATAAAAAAAATAACTTTCTGTGCACGGCTGACTGGTTAGAGCATTAAATGTTGCGATTATCTCATTTGAATTAACAGCTACAAAAACCCTTAAACTCTGACCCTTTATGGTTAAAATTTGCGTTTTTATTCATATAAACTTTCGTTTGCTCCAATTTTCTTTGTGGCCTGTACGACTTTCCTGCCACAAGCAGCGCGGACAGCACTAAGTTAATTTTTGCAACTAGTGTCCCTTTAAACTTGTAATTTGTATTTACAAAAATTTCTTGAGCCACAAAAACGTCAGTCCCCCAAAAATATAAAATGGCAATTTTTGTTTTTTGTAAACAGTGTATTTTATAACTTGTGGTGATGTATTTCACGGGAGGTGTATTCCTCAGAAGGTGTATTCCTTGGTGCATTAATTTATGCAATTTATTTACATGGCTTGGCAGTCTTGTTCTTTGGCATGTCTTGTGTGCACTGACCTTTTCTGTTGTAGCACTTATTTGGCGTTCGACAGTAACCCCAAATAGAGTCCTCCGCGTGGGGGCGTGTAAACGCGGTCTCGTATCAGACGCTCGTGGTGAGGACACCTCAACACCATCGAAGAAAAAACCTGAGTGCAGCACTCTTACCTACCAGAAGAGCATCGTCTTTATGGCGATTTCACTTAAAAATGTAAATAATGTATATTTTTTAGGCATAAAGCCGAAACACTTTCAGCTTAGTTGTGTCTTAGATGTTGAAAACACACGATATTTTTTATTTGTAACAGGTGACGACTTTGCTTATTTATGAAAAATGTCCGATGTTCAAACCAGTTTAAAAATCTAACCTAAACTGCACTTAGCCCTTTAAAAACTAGCTGGAACATTTAATCTTTTGATTTGTGCCCTTAATGCATTTTGGTAAATTTAACTTCTTGCCATGAACCCTACCGGAGCTCCCATGTTTATGTTTGTATATTTTCTCGGACCCAGTGTATGATTTTATGTTTATTTTTTTATAGCGTCTCCATCCAAACTCCGACCGTAGTGAACCTCTAAAAACGTAAACAAACTAGCTTTCCTTCGTTAAAAACATGCCTTGTATATAGCAATCCGTTTCCCAAAGTCAAATATTTATTCTGTGCATTACACTTCGTTCCCCCCCCCTCCTTCAATAGTTGCGATGCCTAACATCGTAGTTTATTTTAATAGGCCTAAAAATCACGTTGTTATGAGTTGAAAACTCACTTGCACTTTCAAAGCCAGGCCTCTAAGTTCCAAGTCGGCAATTCCCTTTGTCAATTCGAATCCATCCAACCAAAACACTGCTTCAATTCCGTCAGCCAGTCAGAGCGCTCAAGCTACCCCGGTCGTCCGCGCTGTCATGGCCGACTTCCGGTAATGACAGCGCGGCCGATTTTGGTCTGTCTCTCCTCCTCCAAGCATCCACCTCTTCCCCACTCACCCCTCCGTCGCTCTCCTACAGGTCCGCGCTAACCCTCTACCTGCCTGCCAAGCAGAAGGCATAAAAACCCAAACGCAGTAGAGTATAGTTAGCACAGCACAGCACAGCCCCGAGCGCTGCTCGGGAGAGCACAGCTCAAGGATTCTCAAAGCTAGAGGTCGCTACGCCGGTCGGGAGTGAAGATGCCGCGGTCCGATTGTTGCCATGCCAGGCAATGGTAGTGGTTCGTATCGTACTTAGTTGAGCTTTAAAAGTTTAATTTTTGGACTCACATTCAAAATTTATAGTTTAAACTTAACTTAACCTCGTAGCTTTAGAAGGTAAATTTATGGTGCGTCAAGCCAAACGGCATTTCGGACGTTGGCGGCCGTAATTTAAGGGTTCACGGTCCCTTACTAAAAACCAGCTTTCATTATTTTGTTTCTTTAAACGCAGTTTAATGTAAACAGGGACGGTTTGATCTTCGTGGAAGGTTGCTTAGATTAAACGCTCGGATCCACTTTATATGTAGCCGAGGCTTTATAATTTAAGGAGTTGACTTATCAACAGCAACTCTGGGAGGTTTAATACTTAGTTAATTCACAGTTGAAACATAACTGTTATTTAGGTCTACTATTACTAGACAGCTGAGGCTGTTCGTAATTTAGAGGGCTCTTTTGCGAAATCCCCTTGTGCCTACTCAACTCACTTTTTCTATTTGAAATTGTTTATCGTGAACCTCGTGTTGGTTCTAGTGTCGAATTTAATGTAAATTCCCCCTGTATTTTATAACCTAAACTAGGTGTAAAGTTACCAAATGTATTTGTAGTGCAATATTTTTATTCATGTTTGTTTAAAATAAAAACCAGGAGTTTTCTTAAACGTCCGGCAGTTTATTCGCTCGTTGTTTGCTAGAAGTTAACATGTAAGATAATTCTCTTAAAACTTAGCTTAGCCTAATTTTCCCACCTTGGTGGCAGCGTTACCGCTTATTATTACAGTTAGCCTACAATATTAGGACATGTGTAGCTCCATTCCCTACGCCGGGACTGTAGCTGTTGTGCTTATTTGAAACAAAAAGTACCCCAAAGTAATAGTAAGAAGATCTAGTTACACCAGGCGAGCGGCGATGTTACAAGCACCTACCCCGTCGTAGCATCCGCCGTTACACTTACAACCGGAAGCCATCTTTCTTTCTGACTCCAACCTTCAAAGGAGGTAGACGCCGCGCAAAATCTAATAAAAAAAGTGCAAGTCACTACAAAAATGCATAGTCATACTAACACTAACCCAATACGTCATCTCATCTGTAACGTCACAGATGAGACGATAAGAATTAGTATTGTAGAAAATAGCCGAGCTGTTGTGGATACGGGCAAACTACACTACTACTCGGCAATCTAAATTCGGAACCATGATGTAAATAATGTGAACTAATTAGCGTGGTTGAATTAGGACACGCATTTAGCGCTATAGTTACTAATTCTAAATATTCACACCAATTTTCTGGACAACTTGCAGAAATTTTACGCAATACTGTTTCTATTCTCTTATTAGCTGCTTCTACGGTTCCTCCTACCCACGATGTGTTAGGAGTGAAGTTTATCTGTTTAATATTGAACAAATTCGACAATCTTGCCACAATAGCGTTGTTTAACTCGCTTCCGTTGTCTCCGCGCAATTGCACGGGTGCTCCAAATCTAGCTATGAGGTGAGAAAACAACTTTTTAGCTATTGTTTCTGATTTATTATCGGGAATTCCGACTGCAATTACATAACGACTGAAGTCATCAATTAACGTCATTATATAGACGTTTCCGTGAACGCTTTTATTCAAAGGTCCAATGAGATCCAAGCTCCATGAATGACCTGGTCTCTGTAAGGGTTGGTAGGCTCTTAGCTTAGCCTTGAGTGGCTTGTTAGGTCTAACGTAAGCTTGACATACTTGACAAGTTTTAACGTAATGAGCGATATCGTCCATCATTTTAGGCCAATAGCAATATAGCTCCATTAATTCTCTAGTTTTTCTGGCTCCGCGATGTCCGGCGCCAGAAGTTGAATGGAAATCTCGGATAAAATAGTTCCGTAGAGATTTTGGTATACACATCTGTGCTAGATTGTGCATACGGCCTTTATTTGGATCTGCTAGCCGAATTCTGTATAGAATTCCGTCATAATCTTTATAAAAGATATTTCGGTTGTTAGAAGGGTCGATCAGATCTTCTGATGACTGATTAAAGATCAAAGAAAATTGGAAATTAGCTAATTTATTTCTTCTTAATTGAGCCTTAAAGTTCAGTCCTTTGATTTTAGGTTTAGAGAAATCGGGGTTCTTAAGCGTTGCAGCTTTTATCATAGCTCGCTTAAGTTCTTGAAATGCTCTTTCTTCTTCTTCGCCCCACAGAAATTTACAATTTTTCTGTGTTAATTTGGACAAAATCTGTGACATTTCGGCGAATGAAGGAATGTGTCGCCTATAGAAATTTACCATACCTAAAAATGAACGGACTTGTTTAGGTGTTTTAGGCGTAGGATACTGCTGCATAGCTCTTGTTTTCTCGCTATCAGGTAGTACCCCGTTTTCGTTTAATATAAAGCCTAAAAATTTGACCTTTTTGCGTGCAAATTCGCACTTTTCAGCACTGAGTTTTAGTCCGGAACGAGCGACTAGTTCTAGTGCTCTATTCACATGACTGATGTGGGTTTTAAGATCTGGACTACTCAGGAGACAATCGTCAAGATAGACTGTACAATAGGCTCCTAATATGTTTGCAAATATTTGTTGTGCACAAAATTGAAAGTGCGCAGGCGCTGTCTTAAGGCCCATTGGGAGCCGGTTGAAAAAATATGTTTTAGAGTTAGCAGAGAAACATGTCTTAGGTTTAGCTGATTCTGCTAATTTAAGTTGGTAAAATCCGAACTTGAAGTCTAAGCGTGTAAAATATTTAGCTCCACTAAGGTGAGTCATACTTTCTGTCACAGTGGGCATTGGAACGCTTACACTTTCCACGACAGAATTCAAGCCGCGTAAGTCTACGACTACGCGATAACCAGTTGACCATCTCTTTATCATTAGACAAGGAGATAACCATCCTGATTTTCCTTCTTGAATTATACCTACTCTCTGGATTTCATCAATGTATTTATCCAATAATTCACGCTGGTGAAATGGAACTCGGTACATTTTAGAACTTACTGGTTGAGATTCGCCTGTATCAATAGGAACTTTGTATCCCTCGTAACATCCTAGATCAAAATCGTTTTTAGAAAATGATTCTTGATGATTTCTAAGCATATCTAGAAATTCTCCCGTTTCTTCCTTGTTTAAATCTGGAAACGTGAATCTATGTTTTAAAATTTCCCATTCCGCATCGAGTTCTGCCTTTGATTTTGGCTTGGGAGCATCAGTTAGGCTACTAACTGGCGCTTCCGATGAGCTTTCACTCGGTTTGGATTGGTTTTGGGAAGTCTCGGTGGGACTTGAGATTTGAGATACCTCGACGGGACTTGCGGTTTGAGATTTCTCAATGGGACTTGAGGTGGGCAAATTTGAATTCGACGGATCTAAGGTAGCGTTATCCTTGTACTCGATAATAACTGTCGTGTATGTACCTAGGATAGAACCCGCTTTTAGTTCTACGTCAAATCCGTTAAGATTAATACACATGACTGGAATAATACCTGTGGGAGGTGTGTTAACAAGACTGTGAGCAAGATGTACAGGAGATTTGCCGTTTACAGGTTGGAATACTCCTGTTTGTACTTCTGGATACGGAAAATGTAAATTTCCGGTTATTCTGCTCTCAAAATTTGATGGAATTATTTCGTCTCTTAATAAAGACACAGTAACTATCAAATGTTGCTCAGGTGTACAATTCCATGTAGATTTAGGATTATCATCGGTTTCAACATTTGTAGCAACGTTAAGTGACGCTACGTGTAAAAAGGCTTGCTGTTTCGTTGCTTCCTAAGCAATATTGGCAACGAGCGAAAGGCTTAAAAAATGTGTCAGAATGTCAGGTTTCCAAGAATTATTACAAATTCTTGACCTACTTAGCAATGTCAGCCAACAACCCTTTTTAACGACCCTTTTACAGTAGGCATAACTGATTTGAGTTTACGTCAAAGTTATTAAAACTTAAAATAAATAAATTAAATAAACAACCTAGATTGATCGCATGGTTCGCACTATGTGTCTATCGTGAAAACTGATGTGACTCCATTAAAAACAATATTAGACATTTATTTACAATCAACACACATGGTAATTTTACATCCAATCCTTTTGGCCAAATTTAATTGACCAAAATTAATGACCTCTTCGTTTACAAACCTTATCAAAACTACTCGCCTCCTCATTAGGCTTTTGAACAAGCTCTATTTAAATTCTTCTTTTTCCTCAGTCCATCTTCAACATTCTTGATGGTTTGTTTACAAACTTTATTACATGTGTTATTGAAAAATGAACACTCCTAGCTGAACTGGTGTGTTTGTGTCTATATTAGCTAATTAAAACATAAAGCATTTTTTATCGAACTAAGATCACATCGTTTTCCTTTTTTTCCGAAAAAATATAAATTACTGTTAATTGCTTTGCAAAAACATAACGTTTCTAAAACCTTTCTATTTAATACTCATATCCGCATTTTTTGACTTTGACTGTTGCCTTGAATGACCGCCTCTTTTGTGTTCTCAATGCATCTTTTTGGGCCTCTAATCGTGTGTGATTCAGATCGCCTCGAGCAGCCAGGAAACGGGGCGGGGCTGGAGCCTTAAAAAAACACGTCTTACTTCATTGTGGTCGGGAAGCCAAAGAGCGAGCAACCTCTCTCAACAAGCCAGCTCTCGCGAAACTTTCACTCTTACGTCATGGTATTTTCCTGGCTGCTGATTGGTCAAACGTCTGTGTCCAAACCATGTGACCTTAATTCTTCTTAACCTAATTATTTAACTTAATTATTTCTTTTAATGCTTCATATATTTAATTGCTATTTGTAATTATAGTTTTTAACACAACATAAAATCATTACGCATTTTGACGTGAATATTTCTATACTTAAAGCTGAGGTGTATAATGCAATGTTGACTAGCAGTGCTCAGTAAAGCAAGCGTTCACTAGTTGTTTTCGCGGCCGTTACATCACCCTCACTTCAAATCCAAAATTGTCCCCCTTTTTTTGGTACTGTCTCTCATGTCCACCGAACATAAACAACCTAGGCCAGCGAAAACAAACGCAAAAGGATAAAAAAAAATGCAGCACATCACAATCAAAGATATTCGAACACATAACACAAACAGCTTGTGAGCCCCTAAAACAGTACATTCCCACTCTAAATAGACAAGAAACCGTAATCATTCGTCGAAAGTTCGAATGTCCCAATTACGCTCACAACTGAACATTGAAATAGCTCAAACTGAAGTACTGAAAAACCAAAACAATGAAACTGTTCCCTCCGAAGGCACGCAAAGTCCGCCTCCACATTTCATGTTGCAGACAAAAATTGTCCTTTGAAGAGTATTCATGACATGTCGCATCAGAGTCCAAGTCGTCTAGAAACAACTGTTCTTCCAAGCTCAACTTCCATTCTTGATAATGGTGGCTGGGGGGGGGCTGTCTCCCCGTCTTAAATCCCCATGCGAACATCCAACATCCGGACCTGTCCCAGGGAGGGGGGGGGTGGTGGTTTGCAATCCAGTCCCCGTCTTAGATCCCCAATTGCTATACTTCTCCGCTCTCCGACTCAAACCTAGGGGCGTACCACTGTTACCGTCTTAAATCCCTAGATCCCTTCTGCAACTGCTTCCATGTGGGCTCAACGGGGTGCGCCAAGCTACCGTCTTCGAACATCCCGCGAACCCACAACGTCCGTCATCCCTTCCCGGCTGGGCGAGGAGGGGGGGGGGCATGATGTATGCATCCATCAGCCTTCCCCCTCAAACGACGAAAAACACCTCGTACCGCCGTCGGAACTACTCAACGACGGACTTCGACGAGCAAACACGTCGCACACCAAACAACTGTCTTCCCCAAAATGCAGAATGTCGACGCAAAGAATTCCGTTCTTCCACAGAACTCGCAAACTCGGCCGACACAACGTATGTCAGCACAAACTTCCCAAATTCAATGAACTGCACTGAAAGGTGTGTAGCACTGAAGGGCTCATAGCACCGAAGGGCTACCATAAAACTTGTAATAAGCACTGAAGGGCTTGTAGCACTGAAGGGCTATCATAAAACTTGTAATAAGCACTGAAGGGCTTGTAGCACTGAAGGGCTATCATAAAACTTGTAATAAGCACTGAAGGAACGCCATCCAACACGAGTGACGTCTAGTCGTTGTTCACCCACACCCACGTTTCCACACTACCCGAGGCGACCCACGTCGGCCTCCGTCAACCAAATTCACGACGAAAACTGCTCGTCACCGACCCATCAGCCCAAAACACTAAACAACTGTACACCTCTTTTCACGCAATTGATCGGCATCTGATCTTCTCACGAAAAGAACCAGAAAAAAAAAACAATTCACTTCTTATAGTCACTGAAACACCACGCACTATAACGAAGAGCGACACTACCGCTCGTCTCGACGCACAACGTTCTGTAAACCATCTAACACACACAACACACAAGTGCGGAGTGAGCATGTACATAACATGAATCTAAATCAAATTCTTCCCCTCCATATACCACACTAAACGTGCCATTAAACCAAATGTGCCAGACCAATTACCAAAAAAAATCCATCCACCTGTAGGTATTCATCCGATAAAAAAAAAACTCAATTGATGCAAATAAAAGCCAATCTCTCAATAATTACCTTAAAAAAATATCCGGAAAAAAAAATTTCAAATCTAAAAATAGCGTATATAAAAAAATTGAAAAAAAAAAGTCTGAATTGTAAAAGGAAAGACAAAGTCCCAAAAAAAATTCCATGTAATCCCAACATAACAAAAACCAAAAAGGTTCATTCAGGAAAATCGAAACCAAAGTTCTGCATGGCACCATTTTCTCTTTCCACCTGCTTTACCTTCTTCTCATTTTAAAACAAAGCATCCATGAGAAAAAAATTAAAAACTCCCAGATCCCATCACTACAGACGTTCTATGTGCAAGTTACTCAATCCATTTACATAATTCAACACGTAAAATCAACTCGTGGCCACTAGTGGGCCAAAAAAAATGGAACGATGCTGCCTATGTTAACACCGTTATACATACTTATCCCACTAATGAGTGGCATACAACCAATTAAAAAATAACTGTCTCTATACTAATCAAAAGTATAAGGCCGCATCTTAGAAGAAGGTCGGGGCAAATTACCATCCCTTTAAAATCTGGGTCCCAAGTTCGGATGTCGTTTTAAACCCAGACCAACCTAATGTGTAGATGGTCTTACTAACACGACGGTTAGACGATTTTTTCCCTTATCGCCTATTATTAAGGACTACTCAAATCAAGGGATTTGGCAGCCGGTGGGAAAAACGTTTGACGTATTAAATTTCCAAAATGTTCCCTTATTATTTCCCACCATCCAGTAGTACTGAAAAGATTGCATATAGCAAACTCACCCCAAGTTTAAAGTTGGTGGGAGGAGTCAGCATACTAAAAGTAGGCTGTCACACATCCCGGTTGAGAAGCATTAAAAGCAACAAAAACAAGTTTTGAACACATAATAATGTCTCCATCGTCCCCTATTTGTAAACAATTTGCCTTCAAAATATCACTCGTAAAAATGTCAAATTAAAGTTACCATGAGAAGTACGAGCTCAATCCAAAAAACAAACAGTTACAGTTCACCTTCTACTTCAAAACGTGGACGCACCGAAACCAGAAGGGAAACCGATTCCGTCTCCATGGGAAAATCTTTCCCGTCATTGGCACTGTTGCGCTTATTGTCCGCACTTCTTCTTCGCAGAAAAAACCCTAACAATCGGCTAAGAAATCGTCCATGCCGAACGTAACAAAACAATGCAACCAAAACAATCACCACGACAGATGCTGCAGTCACGTACCAAAATATATAAAGTTTATTGGTTTTACGCTTCTCCAACAACTCAATCGCAGACAAGTCCAATTGGCGTTTCACATTGTCCAGCATCTCACCATCCATCTGCAAATTCGGCAATCTTCCCTGAATTGTCACTTCAAAATCACTGTCACCTATGAACTTTGACAGATTCGACAACAACGAAGCGTCCATCAAACTATACAAATTCTCTAAGGGGGCTACAACAAAATCCCTGTCATACACTTTTACCCTAGAAATACCTCTTAAGTATGGCACCAATTTGTACTCTACTGCATCCATTATACAATTATTAGGGACTTTAATTATGCGCAGTCCTCTGTCTAAAACAATTCTCCTTACCGAGTTACCCATGTTTTGTTCATCCGTGCATATTCTTTGCATGTGTACCTGTTTGTAATGACTAAGCACCCATTTGTTATCAGTGATGCGTAAAAAAATAGCCCGAGGGGCCTTCAACATTTTATGTTTGCATAGTGCCTTAACATGTGATCATCCCCGTTAAATAAAGCCTTAATACAAGTCATGTGTGACGATTTGTGTATTACTTCATGAGTATCACAGGTGACCCTGTATTCATGTAAACACCGTTACATCGTTTCACTTGTTCCCAGAATATACTGCTGTGTTTCCAACTGAATCCCTATGTACTGATAATTCGCGTAGTACTGTAACGCCACGTCTGTACTGTCTTGAAACACCGGAAATGTAGCAACTCTAAAAAAATTAAATTCGCCTTGAGAGGATACCAAAGGAATTTTAGTAAAAATCCGTAAGCATCCCGATGATAAAACCGCAGTAGTTGTTTCAATGATGGCATAATACCGATGGACGTCACTTTGTTCCACCCCATAAAGCAAACGATGATTGCCAGGCAAAAATCCGGAAATCTCCACTAAAGTCTGCTGTAAAGTGACTGGGTCCATAAAATAATGTGATAACTTGTGTACTGCTAATATCTGTAGCGCATTCTCAAACGACGCAATCTCATCATGAAAATGTAAGACTGTAGATTCAAGTAGCCTAATCGCAACGGAAAGCCACAAAGTCAGTTCAATGTCGCGCATCCTAGCATTCAATCCCTTTAAGTTGCTTGACCATTTCCTAAGTATTTCGGAATGAAAAATCACCTGCTCCCTTGTGTGATTACCAACAGTAATCAAACCATTCAATGCACTCTGGTGCCTCAAAAGTGTACTTCGCATCGCTTCAACCTGTTTATTTACCTCAAAAACCTGTTCTTCGTCCGCCACACCAAATAAAAATTTCAAAATCGTTCCTCCTAAGTTCAGCAATCCTCTCTTATCCCTCAACGTCGTGTTTGTGTTCCCATCCCTTTTCTCTAATCGTTTAAAAACCATTTCTTTTAATGCTTGCCAAATATAAGGTTGCTCCGGTCGTCTCGTCGTCCCAACTGTGGTAGGCTTCATTGTGGGCTTCCCCGTATGTATGTTTACCTTTATTCTCCTATTCAATTTCGGTCGCGACCGTGCAATGTGATCTGCAGTTACTTGTCGACTTGTCAAGTGCGTTGCCAACTTTAAAGTCATTAGTTTCCCTTGAGCCTCCGTAACCAAACTCTGTACATAACCCAACTCATGATTCACAATAAAGTCAACCAGATATGTCAAATTCCCAACCATCTGCATGTTTAATAATTTTTCTCTCAATCCCTTTAATGCCTGCATTAACTCCACCATCCCCTCATCCAATTCATTTGCATCAACGTCCAATGTCAGAAACCAAATCCCCGTCTCCAGATGTGAGGTAAACAATGGAATCCAACACCAACACCCAACGCATGAGGCGTCGTCTGCTCTGAATTTTGTTCCACATCCGCTTGCACCAACAGTACAAAAATAAACATGCAAAACAACTTCATGTTTCCAACTCGGCTCATTCCTGAACGCATCAACTGCAAAGCCAAAAGATCGAAATTTAAAACATCGGCTTACACAAGAGCTCAAGCTTCGCTGTAGCTGCCCATTGTTCTACTGCACGGGTGTCCAGTTCTAATCCAGCTGAGCCCAACACCTACGGACAGACTTGCCCTCTATAATATCAAGTCAACGGCTGTCTCCTGTAACCAAAAACAAAAGTGAAGTTCTCAATACGACGTTCGTCCAAACATTGGAAAAAAAAATAAAACCTCGTGTTCCCTTCAGAGAAACAGAAACGAAAAAGGAAATCGCCAAACTAAAAGGAATATTAAATTCAACCTTAACCACAGATCAAAAACAAAATAAACCTTGTCAACAAGAAAAAAAAAATAAACTCGTAGACAGAGAGAAGAGGAAAATAAAAGATTGTCGAACCGTCACACCGTCGAAACTGACGTTACTCAACTCACGCAATCCATTCTAACGAATACCACACAATCTCAAAAGAAAAAAAAGAAAAAAGAAACTCCTTGCATGCGAGAAAAAAAAAATAATCCCAAGAACGAAAGATCTCAAAACTAACATCACCTTCCAGAATCTGGCAACTCAACTATGACAACAACCATCTTATCCAAAAGTTTGTGTGCACAATTTTGATCAAATTAAAGTTTTCGTCTCGAGACGACTTAAAAAGTTACTGCCAAATCAAGTTGCCTTCATCTGACTAGTGAACTCAGATCCAAAATCAAATCATCTTTACTACAAAAAAAAACTGTTTACTACAAAAAATGTCACGTCCCCATTGGTTGGGGGGGGTAAAATTCTTCCCTTAAATCCTCTTCGGCAGAACCTTAGGATGTGGGTCCGCTGCTCCATGTGACCTAGTGTGATGTATTGGTGGAACCGTGACTGGTGCGAGGGCCGCGTCCGGACCTGCGCCTCCACCCGCTATTCCAAGTGTTTGCATTTGTTGAGGAGGGACTACTCCTTGGGTTGAGCTCCCTGTACTGGTGCTCGAACCTGGTAACGCAGCTACCTGCAAAGAGGGCGTGGAAGTTCCAACATTCCCCTGAATAGGCATACTGCCTGCGGTTGCAGCTCGTGGCCGAGCTGACCTTGATGCACTCTGTAAAGGAAGTGCTAATCCTATCAAATCTTCACCAAATACCTCTTCGTTTCCTTCCTGCGACACAGAAGTGTCCTGTACCTTATTTTTTGTCTCCTCCTCATCAAGTTCTTCCTCGTCCGTTTCCCCTTCGCTCTCTGAGCTGGAGGTGGCACCATCCATTTTGAGAAGGTCGTCATAAGCCTTCTTTAACCTGTTCATATGAACGGTTGTTTCTGAGCCATCTCTGGCATGTTGGATGGTTACTGCCACATCGGAGTCAATTTTTATTATGACCCAAGGGCCAGAGTAACGCTGTTGAAATTTGTGAAACCGATTCGTCCGAGACTTAAATTCCCTTAGATACACCTTATCCCCAATTCCTAGTTTTCCTTCCTTTGCTCTTCTGTCATAACTTTTCTTGTATTCCTTTGCTGCCAATGCTGAATGTTCCTTCGCCAACTTTCTTGGTATTTCCGTCCTTTGTTGCATCAACTTGTCCAAAAGAGGGTCTGCATCGTAGTTAATCCTCCTGGGGGTTACATCAACAGGAAAAAGTTCTTTCCTTAATCTCCCATGCATTAGTTCATAAGGCGTGAAGCCCGTTGAACTGTGAATGGTGGCATTGTAGGCCGAAATGACATATGGTAAGTACTCATCCCACAGATGATTTTGCTCATCAGCAAAGTGAGCCAACATGCGCAGAATGGTTGAGTTCAAACGCTCCGTTTTCCCGTTACTTTGCGGGTTGTAGGGCAGGGTATTCAACTGTTTAATACCCATTAGGGCACATATGCGCTTAATCAGTGCCGACAGAAATTCTTTGGCACAATCTGAGTACAGTAATTCGATCCTCCCGTGGGGTATCAAGATTTGTTTCACCAATGCCTTTGCCACTGAATCAGCGGTCTTATCAGGAATTCCTACTGCCCATGCGAATCGTGTGGCATGGTCTACGGCAACAAAACAATTCTTGTTCCAATTTCTGTAAGAGGTAGTTTTGTCAACAAATCCATGGACACAAACTGTAAAGGCTCAGAAATGGCCTTAAACTCCTTCAATGGTACAACTTTCCTATTTCTGGGCACATTGTGCAAGGCACATGAAGTACAGGCCTTTATGTAGTCTTTCACTGTCTGGGCAAATCCTGGCCACCAAAATAGCCTAGAAATTCTTTCTGATGTTTTCTTATGTCCAACATGTGCAGAAAATGGATTATTATGGAAAACAAATAAAATTTCCCTTATCATGCACCCTGGTGCAACCAAAACTTCCCACTGCTCCTTTATTCCTTTCAATTCTCTTCCTGGCCTCCTAATAAACAGGAGTCCGTCATCATCAAGGAAAAAGTTTTCAATTAAAGCTGGCAGTTTCTTGATGTTCAGGGATGTTCTCACCTGCTCCTCTGCCTCCAAGAAACCAATTACTTCTCCGTAACGTGGGTCTTTCCTCTGCGCTACCTTTATTTTGTCCGTGTTCCATATGGGTTCCCCTTGCATTTCCTTCCCATAATCATCCAGAAGTTTTACGTACGCCCTACTTAAGCCATCTGCATTGGTGTTCAAACGTCCTGGCTTATGAATGATTGTAAGGTTGTAATCTTGTATTTTCAATGCCCATCTCGCCAATTTCCCAGTCAGCTGTTTCAAAGTTGCCAACCACTTTAAAGAGGAGTGGTCTGTGTAAACTGTCACCTTCCTTTCCCATATGTAAGGTCTAAATTGGTCCAACGCATACACCAAACTTAACAATTCTAGTTCAGTAACGCTGTATTTTTCCTCCTGTTTTGACGTTTGTCGGGAAGCATAACAAACTGCGTACTCACACCCATCCGCCACCTGGGCCAGTACTGCCCCTAAACCTTGAACTGAGGCATCTACAGAAATTATCCAATCTTTTTCGAAGTCTGGTGGTCGCAAAACTGGCGCTGTCATTAATGCTGTCTTCAAACCTTGAAATGCCTTTTCTGCCTCTGGTGTCCATTCAAATTTTACATTTTTCTTAGTCAATTCAAAAAGTGGGCGGGCTATAAAAGCAAAACCTTTAATCAGACGACGATAATATGAGGCTATACCTATAATACTCTTGACTTGTCTTGCACTGGTAGGTCTTGGGAAGTTCAAAACTGCCTCTACTTTCTTCGGATTTGGTCTTGAACCGTTTTCATCCACAATATAGCCTAAAAACGCTATTTCTGGCTTCAAAAACTCACATTTCGCTGGTGATAGCTTCAGGCCTTCCTGCTTGATCCTATCAAAGACCTTTCTTAGAGTTTCTACCTGGGTCGAAGCCGTACGCGACCATATGATCAAATCGTCCATAAACAAAGAAACATTACGTATGCCTGTCAACAAGGACGCCATTACTCGTGAAAAAGTGAAAGGAGCATTCACTAAGCCTTGAGGCATCTTAATGTATTCATATTTTCCGGATGTTGTCGCAAAACTAGTCTTCGGAATGGAGTCTGGGTGCATAGGTATACTGTAATACCCGCCTTGAAGATCTAGTTTACTAAAATACTTTGCACCATGTAATTGGTCCAATATATCTGCCACTCTGGGTATGGGGAACTGCTCTGGAGTTGTAATTTTATTCAGGCCCCTGTAGTCATTCACTGCGCGATACTTACCCGTATCTTTCTTCGGTATGAGCATGATTGGACTCGACCAAGGACTCTTAGATGGTCGGATCACCCCTTTTCTTAGCAATTCTCGCATTTTCTCGTCCAAAATCGGTCGCATGGCATATGGTGTACGATGTGGTGGCCTAAATACTGGCTTCTCATATCCAGTGTGGATTTCATGCATTATACCTCCCGTGTAGTTGCCTATCTCCTCTGGTGACAATGAGAACACATCTCTATATTGGCATATCAATTTATGCAGCTCATCCTTATCCTTCTTTTCCAAATAATCAAGAGGAAAAGTCTTCATCAACGAATCTCTGTCTGCCTTTGAACAGTTTGGCCTCCTTGTGCCCTTATTTTCTGTGTGTGCCATTTTTATTTGTGTACCATCATATGGTATCATTTCTTCTCTTTCCACTGTGTCATATGTCCCTATTGCCGTGTTCTTAAGCAAACACACAGGATAAGAATTGTTGTTCCTTACAATAACAGGCACCTCTGCCTTCCACTTTACTTTCACCAATCCATTCCCAAAATTCACATCTGTTGGTATTTTCTCATTTGAAATTGATTCAACAACTCCAACACTACCTTTACGTATTCCTGACAAAAGCTTGCATCGACAGACCATTACTGAACCAGCTGGAATTGATAATTCTGTAGCTAACCTCACCGGAATATTAACATGTTTCGAGGCTGTCTTTACATAGGCCCTCTCTCTTTCTCGCTTTGTAAAACCCGGTCTTAGAGAATTAAAAATGTCCTCTCCCATGGCCTGTGGCCACTCCACACATTCTTGAAACAAATACAGTGGAACTTTTCCAGTTTTATGTGGATACACTGATGTGTCTTTTACTGTTACTATCTGCATTTCTGCCGAAATTCCCATCTTGAACTAAAAAAAAAAACAATCCTTTCCCAATAAAAATGGAACCTCACCTGTCACTATCTTATCCACCACAAAACAGTTGATTCTTTTCACTACTCCTCCAATGTTGATCGGCACATTATAGCCAGCATACAAATGTAGGCTATCGCCTGTTATCCCCGATGTTATGGGCCACAAACCCACATATGGTGATGGTTTTTCATTATTTTCCAGATACTTGTCCCAAAAATCCTTGCCAATCAACTTAAGGTCCGACCCTGTGTCTAAATGAGCGACCAACTGTTCCTTTCCCACTTTAATACCAATCAATGCCCGTTCATGTCTAAGGTCCTATTCACCGCTGGGACATTAAAAATGTCCTTGTGATTCTCCTCATTCAACATTTTCGGCTTCATCTGTGCTTTTAATCTTTCATTTTCTTCAATTAGTTTAATGATCACTTCTAACGCTTTTTCATTTTGATTATCTACAAGCAATTCCAAGGCCTTCCCCCTATCCACTCGTTGCTCTTGTGCTACTTGGAGTGGAGGGCCACTTAGTTTTTTGTCTTTTCCGATGGATTAAGTGCCGAAAACACAAATTTCTGACAGTCACGAGCATGATGACCTGCAGTTTGACACAACTGACAAGTCGCCTCTCGAGTTTGCAGCTCCTTGATTTGCACCATTTCGTGAACCAGAATTAACAAATGTGCGTTCCCTGAACCAACAAATTGACTCGTGACGCCCATTCTTCGAGCACACGGAACAAACCTGACCCTGTGCTGGTCTTGGAGAAAATCTCTGTCTCCTACATTCTCTGGCAAAATGGCCGACCTGGCCACATTCATAACATTCATTGTTCTTCCCTGGAGCTGAAAAAAAAGTGTTCGTACGCTTCCCCGCATTATTCGTGTTCGTACGGCCATTGTTTCCCCTTTGTGCTGCTCTTCTAAAGCATTGTGAAGTGTTATGACTGTTACTGTTACAGAACGTACAATACCTATTTGATCTTTCATTATTTCCCTGTGAAAAGCCCCTGTTCCTATTTCCATTGTACCTATTCTGTGTTTGGTTTCCACTTGACCTATTCTGTGATTGCTGCCCATTCCCACTTGAATTTCCCCCATTCGGGTCGTTTATCTTACTTACCCTTTCATCCACCTTCTTTATTTGTGCATCCAGCTTGTCCCCCAATTCCTTTAGTTTAACACTGAATGGATCCGATTTCGCATCCCCTTCCTAGTTTGCCTTAACCTTAATTGTCGGTCCCTGTGTTGTAGTTGTGACTGGTGTGTCTGTGTTCATTTTCAACTTTAACAACTGCCCGTTTTGCTCAGCTAAGAGTGCATATTTTCGTGCCTCTGTCATTGTCGTCGGGTTCTTGCCCAAAACCTCTCCCCTTAACTCGTCTCTTAACCCCAAAACGAAATGCATCGTGCATTGTTGCAATGCAGCGTCCTTTAATGCTTTATTGATGTCATCAAAATTTGCAACAGTGGAAGGTACCAAAACAACAGTTTCTAAACACAATTCTTCCATTTTTGTCGCATACGCCATTACGTCATAGTCTAATGGCTGTTTGAAATTCCTATACCTTTCAAGTTTATTTGTCATTGGCTCGACAGCAAATCGCGTGATCAAGGCATCCCTGATGTCCTCGAATTTCATTAAATTCTTGACTGTACTATCTTTCCATAAGTATTCTGCAGCCAAACCAGTGGCTTTAATTTTAAGCACCCCTACTATCTGGTCATTATTCCAGTTTCCCATAGTCTTTACTTGAGTTATCATCGCAAGCCATTGTCTTACATCCCCTTTCCCATCAAAAGTAGGAACCAAAGCTGCCAATGCGCCTGCGTTTTGCTGTGCAGGCGCTATTCTAGCCAACAAATCATCGAACTGCTGTTGTGTCATTTGTGTCACCGCCATTCTCCCTTTTTGTGTCTATTACTATTGTTATTATTTAAAATTCACCAAAATTCACCAAAACGTACACAAAAAACAGTACACAACACGTGTGTAGGCTAGCCTAAAAAAAATCAACAAACTGCCTAGTGCAGCATTCACCAACAAAAATTCCAAATCAGTGTCGTACGAAAAACAGCAAAATACTCAGCACATTTAAATCAAAACTCTTCAAAATTCCAATTAAAATGACAAATACCATAATCTGCAGAAAAAAAAAATGCAGGCCTAGTGTACCAAAATTCGCCTCGTGCGTTCCACACAACAAAAATTACTTAAAGACACCCAAACATTTTTCAGAAATTACTTTAAAAAAAAAATGCAACATTTTTGCAGACATAACTTAATGGCACATATTTTCGTTTTAGTTTCTTTTGGCACAACCCCTATCAATTTTGTAATCAAGTCCACTCAGTGCATTGCGATCTTTTGTAATGCAAAATCGTTACTATTTACTACTAAAAAAAATATTAGTTTGAAACTTCGTAATTCAAAATCCGAAAATCCCACTTCTGAAAACCTTTGTAAAAAGGCTTGCTGTTTTGTTGCTTCCTAGGCAATATTGGCAACGAGCGAAAGGCTTTAAAAAATGTGTCAGAATGTCAGGTTTCCAAGAATTATTACATATTCTTGACCTACTTAACAATGTCAGCCAACAACCCTTTTTAACGACCCTTTTACAGTAGGCCTAACTGATTTGAGTTTACGTCAAAGTTATTAAAACTTAAAATAAATAAATTGAATAAACAACCTAGATTGATCGCATGGTTCGCACTATGTGTCTATCGTGAAAACTGATGCGACTCCATTAAAAACAATATTAGACATTTATTTACAATCAACACACATGGTTATTTTACATCCAATCCTTTTGGCCAAATTTAATTGACCAAAATTAATGACCTCTTCGTTTACAAACCTTATCAAAACTACTCGCCTCCTCACTAGGCTTTTGAACAAGCTCTATTTAAATTCTTCTTTTTCCTCAGTCCATCTTCAACATTCTTGATGGTTTGTTTACAAACTTTATTACATGTGTTATTGAAAAATAAACACTCCTACCTTAACTGGTGTGTTTGTGTCTATATTAGCTAATAAAAACATACAGCATTTTTTATGGAACTAAGGTCACATCGTTTTCCTTTTTTTTCGAAAAAATATAAATTACTGTTAATTGCTTTGAAAAAACATAACGTTTCTAAAACCTTTCTATTTAATACTCACATCCGCATTTTTTGACTTTGACTGTTGCCTTGAATGACCGCCTCTTTTGTGTTCTCAATGCATCTTTTTGGGCCTCTAATCGTGTGTGATTCAGATCGCCTCGAGCAGCCAGGAAACGGGGCGGGGCTGGAGCCTTAAAAAAAACACGTCTTACTTCATTGCGGTCGGGAAGCCAAGAGAGCGAGCAACCTCTCTCAACAAGCCAGCTCTCGCGAAACTTTCGCACTTACGTCATGGTATTTTCCTGGCTGCTGATTGGTCAAACGTCTGTGTCCAAACCATGTGACCTTAATTCTTTTTAACTTAATTATTTAACTTAATTATTTCTTTTAATGCTTCATATATTTAATTGCTATTTGTAATTATAGTTTTTAACACAACATAAAATAATTTCGCATTTTGACGTGAATATTTCTGTACTTAAAGCTGAGGTGTATAATGCAATGAAGACTAGCAGTGCTCAGTAAAGCAAGCGTTCACTAGTTGTTTTCGCGGCCGTTACATACGTAAATGTGATTGGGCTTATAAAATTCCTTGTTTATTATTTCCTTATTTTGGTTATAAGTAACTTGAGCTAATTCTGGTGTAGATGACATTTAAAATTTTAAATCACTTATAGTTAAGACATTGTCTGGGCAATTTAATGCTAATGAATCTGATTTATTTGACATGAAATCGTATCCCAATAGTACTGAAATGTTACCAAATGAACCATCCGGAACGATAATGAATTTTTGAGTTCTAGAAAATTCACATTTTTCTATAGTTGTTACTATTTTCCTATCGGTTATGATTTTACAATTTCCGACCCCAACCAAGTTGACTGGTGTGGTCATTGGAATTAAAGTACATTTAACTCTAAAATCCTTAAACATGCGTTGCACCGCTGTGTTCGTAATTAACGAAAGTGAAGAACCTGTATTTAATAAACAGATTTCTGGCCTATTACCAACGTCGAACACTAAGTGTGGACGTGAATATTTAACCTTAGTTTTATTTAAAACTGTGTTCACTTGAACGTTATCAGCGTTAGGCGCGGTTTGCTCCGAGTCGAGCGATGCTTCTCCCTGCTGCTCTGACTCACGGCTAGTATCTATTTCAGACGCTAGATGGTGCTGCTTGTACCATTTGCTGCCCGGTTAAGCAGAAATGCTCGTAAGCAAGTTTCCTCGCTCTCCCAACGATGAGTGTTACGCTGGTGACGCATTTGGGTCGGCAACATTTTTGCTGTCCCAAAACGTTAAGCAGATTGTAGGCTCGAATGTTCCTACAACTGTTGGAATTCTAATTTTCCAATCTTTCTGCGTTTTTGGTGAATTACCAATAGAAGTGCCCGAAGGCATTTTAACTCCGTCTTTATAGAATGAATTATCTGTATGTTTAAACTGAACTGTGCGTTCGTTACCTAATAAAGCAATAACTATAGGCTTGTTAGTATCGACTGGGTTTAATTCTGAATGAAAATTTGTAGAATTTAAACCATCCTCGAATAGAGTTACTATTACTGAGTCACAAGTTAAATCGTATTTATCGTTAACTGTGTTTAAAGCATTCGTAAATTCGTTTACGAGATATTCATTACTTTGTATAGACCTCGCAACATATTTTGGTGGAATTTTGCCAAAATAGGACGCTAAACGTGGTAAAGCTAACGTACAATCTGGCAAAGCAAGTTTTTTCTGGTGCCATTCGACGTTCGAGTACAAATTTAGGATTAATTCATTTGCGACTTCGTCTGAAAATAATGGAACACATTTTACGTTTAAAACATGAGAATTATTCACCTCGTTAGTTTGGTTAACAGGAGTTTGAGCTTTAACTGAGCTGACGTGTGGATTTTGATCGTCATTATTGCTCCGTTCAAACTGATTTAAGTTTAGTTCTGAATCCCTGTTCACATTCAGACTACTAACTCGTTTTTTGGATTGCTACTGTTTTGGTATGAGTCATTACTCTCGTTTACGTCTGTAGCATGTTGTGAAACATAGTTTTGGCTGTTGTTATTTTGCCTTTGCTGATTTTGATTTTGGCTTTGGTTTTGGTTTTGATTTTGGTTTTGATTTTGGTTTCTACCATAATTATTATTACCGAAATTTTGATTTTGTTGTCCGTTATTGTAACCATTGTTACCACTATTGCTAGTGTTAGTTTGAAATGAATAAGGATTATTTTTCTTATTAAACTGAATGCAATCCCTGTTGTCAAAACCATAAAATAATTTCTGCGTTTCCTCGATTATTTCCCTTGTATCGGTTTCCTTTGCGATCGTTTTTGTTATTAGATTTATTTGTTGGGAAACCTCCTTCTTGTTTAATTTTGTCCCAACGTTGTCGGACTAGGTGGAGATTTTCGTCTTTTGTACGACATTCTCGTTTTAAATGCCCTGGGCTAAACAACGGTAGCACATTCTGACTTGGTTTGCATTAGTGTTTACGGTACTAATTTTTGCTTCAGCAGTTTTAGCTTTAGCGTTAGCGTTACTGAGCTTAGTCATACCTTTCTCTAATGAGTTCATTTTGTCTAACATTGTGCCAAAAGCTAAATTGTTAACTTCCATATTAGAAGTTTGGTTAGTACCTGATTTATTCGAGTTACGATCATTTTCATCGCCTTTGAATCCAGCTAAAATTGAACGTTATATATAGCTGAGTTGTACGTATCCCTAAACGTAGTATGCATTTGTGCTGTTACATGTCCTTCGATTTCTCTAGGCATAGCGTGAAGAAATACTGATTGCATTCCGTCATCCTTAGCTAATTGTTTGAAGGCTGGCTGTGCCTCCGAGTCTGAAGGTTTAACTCTCCAAAGTTGTGAAGCCATTTTCTCCAGCCTGGCAGCAAAAAGTTCGATAGTTTCTCCCTGTTCGAGTCGCGCTGTGTGAAACAAGGTCGGTGTGACGATTTCACATACGCAACCAAATCTATCGATTAAAATTTCTTTAAAGCTGTCCTAATTTCGGGAAGTGGCTATATGCGGATTCATGGCTAAATAAATTGCAACTGGACCTGTACATTTACTACATGCAACCAAAACTAATTCTGAATCTTGCAATGAAGGATCTAATGTACGCAAATTTTCGACCATTAATGCGAAAGCGAAAATGTCTAATGAGTCATCCCCTGCAAAAGGTAATATAGTTTTCTTGGCTAAACGTAATTCTTCCCAAAGTCTAGACTTATTTTGTGAATCCCTGTTTTGATTCGATTCTGTGATAGTTTTTAGCATTTCTAAATGATTATCATTTACTGCCTTAAGGTTATCACTATTTGATTGCAAACACATTGCTAAAGTATGATCTAGAATTTTCTGAAGATGAGATTCGTCAGTATTACTCTGTTGTCCACTGCTATGATTTGGGGTTAAAGTTAGCGGTGTTTGATTTCTGTGTGAAATCTGAGGATTTATTACTACGTTTGGAGTAATGGGAACATGGGAATGATTCGGTATTTACGATTTTATTGGCACTTGAATGTTAAGCGGTGATTGATTGCTTGTTTGCATTTGCAAGGTAGGCATAATTGGTGTCAAGTTTAATGGTACTTGATTATTCTGTGGTGTTGCCAAATTTAACAGCACAGTTTGGGTTAATGGCGTATTTTGATTTAGTGGCACACTATGGCTTATTAATACATTTTGATTTGTATACGAATGATCATTGGGTGGTACCTGATTACCTGAGTACTAAGTGGTACTTGGGTGATACCTTATTACCTGAGTGATACCTGAGTACTAAGTGGTACTTGGGAATTTACGAGTGCATGAGTCATACGTGATGCACGGTTATCATGTGGAGATCTAGATATAACCCGATTTCTAGCGTACCCTTATTTTTAGTAGAGCGATGAGCTAAACGAGACTGAACTCGTTTGGGAGGAGGCAAATTTAATGCGTCATCGATCTCGTCGATGATATCAGAATGCTTAGATTCTGTATCCGATTCATTTTGAGTAGTATTGGTATTATCCAAATTAGTTGTGCTAACTGAAGCATCTTTGAATTCCACAAAATCTTGGCAATTTGCGGGTTTTCTAATTTGTCTACCCCTTGAAGAGACTTGAACTGTGCCTCTAGCACGATTACTTCTAGTTCTAGGCATTATTTAACTAGAATTTAAGCAAATATTTAAAGCTTAAAGTAGATGTAAACTTATTTGTAGCACAAGTTTTAAATTTTAAGCACTTTGAAAATGTACAATTTTGCACAAATTTGCACCAAAAGGATGAATTTTCCCTTTAAACTGGAAAATAATGAAATTTACCCAATTTTTAACACCTGAAGTCGGCAATAATTTGACGGTGGTTATTTAAAGAGTAACCACGACCGATTTCACAGAAAATTAGCACTGTAGTGACTAATAAACCAAATGCACTGAACTCAATTTAGGCCTATAAGTTTAACCTAATTGATTAAAATGTCCTCTTATTGTGGAAAATTTAAAGCAAATACACTTTAAATGCACACAAGATAATACACTTGAATATATATTCACAACATTGAACATGTCAATCAACAATTTCATAAAACAATCGCTAAAATGCTCAGCAAGAATCAACAATGTTATTTTTCAACAAAGCATAACAAGCGCTACTCTTCATAAAATGGGCTAATAAATTTTCCCGTACTTTTGAGTGTTAAAATCCTGTTTTCATAAACAAACCAACTATTGTTGTTGACTATCAAGGGGAAAAAAAATTCAGATTCGAATTTTAACGCTAAAATTTCAGCTTTTTAAAGACTGTAAAGTGCGGAAAATAATGCTATTTTCTATAAAATACAACTGAATGCTCTTGAAAATTTTATATTATTTTTCTTTCTTTTTGGGGGATTAAAGGGAATTGAATCGCACTTATGATCACCATTGTAATGTTCTATTCCAGTGACCTTTTGACTAGAATGAACAGTTATCTAGGATGACATAAGGGCAATCAATTGTAATAAAACACTGATGTTGCACTAAATAGATAGGCTAAATAAAGAGAGATCATTCCTCTAATACTGGGCCTTTAATCGACACTCCGCTGTACACAAAATTGACCCCACAATATGGCCAATTAAATCAGTGACAGATTGTTATGATTTGATTGTATCGATTACAGTTATTCGGCAATGAGTCGAACGAATGGCATTACAGATTAAGTCGAGCGGTAAACCTAATCATTATTATATTCTCTTAATTAATTAAAGGAATCTCGGGTTAATTTAGTAGTGTACGTATCGTTACTATTATTTAAACAATCATAGCTATTGCTATTGAATCAGAATACTTAGCTCTATATTAGAGGCTTGAGTGTTGCTATCGGCACTCGGCTTTAGCTCGGCGGCGAAGCCCCGTCGTCAACCACGGCATGGCTCTTGGCCTGGCGTGCTTCGTATTGGGACCTTCGGAATTTGACTAATGTGCACTAGTTGAACAACTGTTGAGCGGCTGATGATAGACTGATATCACGCATTCCGAGGTTTAGTTTAAATACTGTGGCGTTATCGGCCATGATCGATCCATTGTAGTATTGATTTATTATTGAAAGGCTAAATATAGCGACAATCTGACAGCTTGGGCCCTTATCGCCAAATGGGACCTCTATGCCTGTCAATCATTCCATTGTTGTATTTGGGTTCATTAATTGTTCCCCGTATTGCGCTTTGAAGTTAGCTGCCGCTATAATTAACTATCCCGTGTGGGAGTGGTTTATAGTTATTCTTCGAAGTGATCGATCACGAGCGACGATCTTATCGTAATTAAATCTACTTCTAGAAAGTCATTTACGTTCTACGAAACTGTTGTAAATATTGTCAACTGGTAATGCCATTCTTTAAACTCTAACAATAGGTGTAATTACACTAGTTCAGGTTTAAATGATCTTGCCGCCTCTCGGTCTGCTTTGAAGAAGGACTCCCAATTACATTTGCTATCTGGAGTCGTTTTGATCTATCCGAATAAATATCCGGCTTATGCATTTAATAATATGATATTATGCAAATATGCATTCAATTAATTAATTATATTGTTTCTGTTATGAATATTAATTAAGCCATTAATTATTTCCTTACACATATCCCTTTCTTGATCAATGTCTTCTTGCTGTTTTTTTAGGACCTCACGTTCGTTTTCGATGTTTTTCATTTCATCTTCCACTTTTTTCTCTCTTCTTCAATCATTTTTTCTTCTTTCCTTATCTTTTCCCATTCTTTCTCGATTTCTTCCCTTTCTTTATAATTTCTGATGGTTTGCGCTCGCACCCTATAATAGGCGCATACTCTCTCCAAAACCGTGCTCGACATCAGTGCTTGTTTTTTCATGGCTAAGGTAGGGAGTGGGTCAAATTTTCTTCCCGCTCTCCAATCGTAACGTGATGTTTTCCAGATGTTTCATACCCTCTCTTTTCCCTCATGTTTTTTAAACTCATCTGCTTGAATCCCCGCTTGCACTTTGTTGAGTTCTCAATTCAATGTGGAAAGGAATGCTGGGCCTTCCAGGTCATTAATGAATGACTAACGGAGTCGCTCGCTCATTCTGTGTCGTCTCGCTACGCTCGAGGAGATTTCTTGCTGCAATACTTATGATACAGACAGACCTTCCACATAAAAAACGATCAAGCAAATTATAAGAGTGTAGTATGTGATATCGGTTATCTCGAGAGAAGGTCAATATTATTTTTTTATGTCCAAGGTGGCAAGCAAAAAAATCAAGCAATTTATCAGAAAAGCGCTGTTTCTGATGACAAACGCTGATTTTCGTTTGCTTCGCTCACTCAATCAGCGCAAACATTACCTCAGAAATGTGACTGAATCGATGTAACCACCAAGAACCACACATCACTTGTAATTTGTGTTGGTATACACTTCATATGGGTTTTCTTGTTTTACTTATTTTAAGAATATTGTTCTTTACGTCCTGCTCAGTACAGACTTTTCCATTGGCGTCTTATCATTTCACTTTCTGATGATCTCTCACTTAGAGAAACATCTGCATAACGTCAGATGTAATCTCCTATGAAGGTGAGAGATGAAAGATTGCGAGAGCAAAGCGAGACACACATTAAAAAGTTTTAGTTTACGTGGAAATCGCTCGCTTTGCTCGCTCAATCCAAGCACTGCTGTGCTTCAGAATCCAAGAAAATGACGCCCTTTCAAAACCAGGTCTATGGGTCTGTTTTTTCCATGCATCAAGTCAGTTGATACACATTAAGGTCCACCTATCCTTCCATCCATCCTTCCAACCCTTCCTTCCATCAATCCTTTTTTCCATCCTTCCATCCTTCCTTCCTACCTTCCACCCATCCATCCTTCTTCCTTCCTGCCATCCTTCATTCGATCTATCCGTCCTTCCGTCTATCCTTCCATTCATCCTTTCTTCCTTCGTTCCTTCCTTTCCTTCCTTCCTTTCTTTTCATCCTTTCTTACTTCTTTCCATCCTTCCTTCTATCCATCTATTCTTCCATCCATCCATCCATCCTTCCTTCTATCCTTCCATCTATCCTTCCTTACCGCTATCCTTCCATCCATCCTTCCTTCCATCCATCCTTCCTTCCTTTTTTTATCCTACCTTCAATCTTTCCATTCATCATTTCTTCCTTCCTTCCATTCTTCAGAAACACGAATGTTTGGCACCGTTATAAAACCAAATCTATTGTTTTGATTTTTCTATTCATCAATTCATCAATTCACTGGTTAATACAAAACCAATTTTGAGATGTATATGTGGTGTGTTGCAAAATACGTCGTCCGTGCATCCTTTTCCATATCATCTCTCTTTGCTCGAGGAGGTTTTCATGAACAAACTATGACGTCATGAACAAATATCATGCGAGTAAAAAAACTTTGAGGGTGAAAATATCAAGTTACAGCGATGAAAATAGGCCTATTAAAAGCGAAATTTAATTATCTTTCGTTTGGACCTACTCCCATCTTTGTAGGTGCCTTGGTTCCAGAGGAGTAGAGGTACAAACACGCACGCACGCACATCGTATGATTTTAGTTATGTAGACTAGCGGAGTCGCTCGCTTCGCTCGCTCATTCCGCGTCGTTTTGCTACGCTCGAGGAGCTTTCATGCTGCAACTCTCGTGCTGCTGACAGACATTCCACGTCTAAAACGATCAAGCAAATGGTCAGAGTGCATTACGTGTTTTCGTAAGGCTTCACTGCATAAACAAATGATAACCATAAATCATTCCAACCGTCTGGCCATCCGTGCACGTCGATCCATCCTTCCAGTAATTTCTTTGATTCCAAGAGCATCACAAACTCATGTGCTGATTATTTCTACGCAAACTAATTGTAATTGTTGCTCACAGTTCGTCCATCACATAAGCGCGCTTGCATTTCATTCAAAACATACGATTTGTTTTTTGCACATTTGTACGTCTTCTCCTCCAGAAGTAATCCCCTATGAAGGTGAGAGATGACAGATTGAGAGTAAGCAAAGTGAGACATACACTGTAAACGTTTACTTTCCGTGCAAATCTCTCGCTCTCCTCGCTTTCCGTGCAAATCGCTACGCTCGAGGAGATTTCTTGCTGCAACACTTATGATACAGACAGACCTTCCACATAAAAAACGATCAAGTAAATTATAAGAGTGTAGTATGCGATATCGGTTATCACGAGAGAAGGTCAATATTATTTTTTACGTCCAAGGAGGCAAGCAAAAAGCTCAAGCAAATTATCAAAAAAGCGCTGTTCTGATGACAAACGCTGTTTTTTGTTCGCTTCGCTCACTCAATCAGCGCAAACATTTCCTCAGAAACGTGACTGAATCAATGTAACCACCAAGATCTTGTAATTTGTGTTAGTATACGCTTATATGGAATTTCTTATTTTACCTATTTTAAGAATATTGTTCTCTACGTCGTGCTCAGTACAGATTTTTCCATGGGCGTCTTATCACTTCACTTTCTGAAGACCCTTCACTAGGAGAAACATCTGCAGAACGTCAGATGTAATCTCCTACGAAGGTGAGAGATAAAAGATTGCGAGAGCAAAGCGAGACACACATTGAAAAAGTTTAGTTTACGTGGAAATCGCTCGCTTTGCTCGCTCAATCCACACACTGCCGTGCTTCAGAAACATGAATGTTTGACACCGTTTTAAAACCAAATGTATTGTTTTGATTTTTCCATGCATCAAGTCAGTTAATACAAAACCAATTCCGAGTCGTCTCGCTGCGCTCGAGGAGATTTCTTGCTGCAACACTTATGATACAGACAGACCTTCCACACAAAAAGCGATCAAGCAAATTATAATAGTGTAGTATGAGAAATCGATTATCTCGAGAGAAGGTCAATATTATTTTTTTTTACGTCCAAGGAGTCACGCAAAAAGTTAAGATCAAGCAATTTATCAGAAAAGCGCTGTTTCTGATGACAAATGCTTCGCTCACTCAATCAGCGCGAACGCCGTTTTAAAACCAAATCAATTGTTTTAATTTTTCCCTGCATCAAGTCAGTTAATACAAAACCAATTCTAAGATATATATGTGGTGTGTTGCAAAATACGTCGTCCGTGCATCCTTTTCCAGATCATCTCTCTTCACTCGAGGAGGTTTTCATGAAAAAACTAAGACGTCATGGACAATCATCAAGAGGGTTTAAAAAAACGAACTTTTGACGTTATTTTTTCGTGGTGTTTCGCATATTTGAGGGTCATAATATCAAGTTACAGCGATGAAAATAGGCCTATTAAAAGCGAAATTTAATTATCTTTCATTTGGTCCTACTCCCATCTTTGTAGGTGCTTTGGTTCCAGAGGAGTAGAGGTGTAAGGAAATAATTAATGGCTTAATTAATATTCATAACAGAAACAATCCAATTAATTAATTGGATACATATTTGTATAATATCATACATTTATTAAATGCATGAGCCGAATATTTATTCGGATAGATCAAAACGACTCCAGATAGTAAATATAATTGTAACTCCTTCTTCAAAGACGACCGAGAGGCGGCAAGATCATTTGAATCTGAACTAGTGTAATTACACCTATTGTGAGAGTTTAAAGGATTGCATTACCAGCTGACAATATTTACGACAGTTTCGTAGAACCTAAATGGCTTTCCAGAAGTAGATTTAATTACGATAAAATTGTCGCTTGTGATCGATCACTTCGAAGAATACCTATAAACCACTCCCACACGGGATAGTTAATTATAGCGGCAGCTAACTTCAAAGCGCCGCAATACGGGGAACAATTAATGAACCCGAATGCAACAATGGAATGATTGAATGCGTAGAGGTCCCATTTGGCGATAAGGGCCCAAGCTGTCAGAATGTCGCTATATTTAGCATTTCAATAATAAATCAATACTACAATGGATCGATCATGGCCGATAACGCCACAGTATTTAAACCAAACCTCGGAATGCGTGATATCAGTCGATCATCAGCCGCTCAACAGTTGTTTAACTAGTGCACGCCAGTCAAATTCCAGAGGTCCCGATACAAAAGCATGCCAGGCAGCAGCCGTGCCAACGTTGGTGACGGGGCTTCGCCGCCAAGCTAAGCCGAGTGCCGATAGCGTCACTCAAGCCTCTATAATAGAGCTAAGTATTCTGATTCAATAGCAATAGCTATGATTGTTTAGTTAAATAGTAACAATACGTATGCTACTACGTATTAACCCGAGATTCCTTTAATTAATTTAGAGAATATAATAATGATTAGGTTTACCGTTCGACTTAATCTGTAATGCCATTCGTTCGTCTCATTGCCGAATAACTGTAATCAATACAATCAAATCATAACAATCTGTCATTGATTTAATTGGCCATATTGTGGGGTCAATATTGTGTACAGCGGAGTGTCGATTAAAGGCCCAGTATTAGAGGAAAGATCTCTCTTTATTTAGCCTATCTATTTAGTGCATAATTAGTGTTTTGTTACAATTGATTGCCCTTATGCCATCCTAGATAACTGTTCATTCTAGTCAAAAGGTCACTGGAATAGAACATTACAATGGTGATCATAAGTGTGATTCAATTACCTTTAATCCCCCGGAGAGAAAAATAATATAAAAAAAAATTTCAAGAGCATCCAGTTGTATTTTATAGAAAATGTTATCATTTTCCGCACTTTACAGTCTTTAAAAGCTGAAATTTTAGTGTTGAAATTCGAATCGGATATTTTTCGGTGATAGTCAACAACGATAGTTGGTTTGTTTATGAAAACAGGATTTTAACACTCAAAATTACGGGAAAATTTAGTAGCCTTTTATAAAAAGTAGCTTGTTATGCTTTGTTGAAAATAACATTGTTGGTTCTCGCTGAGCATTTTAGCGATTGTTTTACGAAATTGTTGGTTGACATGTTCAAGTGTGTGCATTTAAAGGCTATTTGTTTTAAATTTTCCACAATAAGAGGAAATTTTGGTCAATCGGGTTAAGCTTATAGGCCTAAATTGAGTTCAGTACATTTGGTTTATTAGTCACTACAGTGCTAATTTTCTGTGAAATCGGTCGTGGTTACGCTTAAAATAACCACCGTCGAATTATTGCCGACTTCAGGTATTAAAATTTGGGAAAATTTCATTATTTTCCGATTTAAAGGAAAAAAATTCATCATCATGGTTCAAATTTGTGCAAAATTGTACAAAATTTTCAAAGTGCTTAAAATTAAAGACTTGTGCTACAAATAAGTTTAAATCTACTTGTAAGCTTTAAATATTTGCTTAAATTCTAGTTAAATAATGCCTAGAACTAGAAGTAATCGTGCTAGAGGCACAGTTCAAGTCTCTTCAAGGGGTAGACAAATTAGAAAACCCGCAAATCGCCAAGATTTTGTGGAATTCACGGATGCTTCAGTTAGCACAACTAATTTGGCCAATACTAATACTACTCAAAACGAATCGGATACAGAATCAGAGCATTCTGATACCATCGACGAGATCGATGGCGCATTAAGTTTGCCTCCTCCCAAACGAGTCCAGTCTCATTTAGCTCGTCGCTCTACTCAAAATAAGGGTAATGCTAGAGATCGGGTTAGATCTAGGTCTCCACACAATAACCGTGCATCACGTATGACTCATGTACCCGTAAATTCCCAAGTACCACTTAGTACTCAGGTACTACTAAATAATCAGCTACCACCCAATAATCAGTTGTGTACAAATCGAATTGTGTTATTAAACCATAGCGTGCCACTAAATTAAAATACGCCGCTAACTCAAACTGTTCCGATAAATTTAGCAACGCCACAGAATAATCAAGTAGCATTAAACTTGACACCAACTATGCCTACCTTGCAAATACAAACAAGCACTCAAACACCGCTTAACATTCAAGTGCCAATAAATTCGCAAATACCGAATCATTCCCATGTTCCCATTACTCCAAACGTAGTAATAAATCCTCAGATTTCACACGAAAATCAAACACCGCTAACTTTAACCCCAAATCATTTAGAAATGCTAAAAACTATAACAGAATCGAATCAAAACAGAGATTCACAAAATAAGTCTAGACTTTGGGAAGAATTACGTTTAGCCAAGAAAGCTATATTACCTTTTGCAGGGGATGACTCATTAAACATTTTCGCTTTCGCGTTAATGGTCGAAAATTTGCGTACATTAGATCCTTCATTGGAAGATTCAGAATTAGTTTCGGTTGCATGTAGTAAATGTACAGGTCCAGTTGCAATTTATTTAGCCATGAATCTGCATATAGCCACTTCCCGAAATTGGGACAGCTTTAAAGAAATTTTAATCGATAGATTTGGTTGCGGAGGTGAAATCGTCACACCGACCTTATTTCACACAGCGGGAACAAACAAGGAGAAACTATCGAACTTTTCGCTGCCAGGCTAGAGAAAATGGCTTCACAACTTTGGAGAATTAAACCTTCAGACTCGGAGGCACAGCGAGCCTTCAAACAATTAGCCAAGAATGACGGAATGCGATCAGTATTTCTTCACGCTATGCCTAGGGAAATCGAAGGACATGTAACAGCACAAATGCATACTACGTTTAGGGATACGTGCAACTCAGCTATATATAAACGCTCAATTTTAGCTGGATTTCAAGGCGATGATAATAATCGTAACTCGAATAAATCAGGTACTAACCAAATTTCTAATACGGAAGTTAACAATTTAGCTTTTGGCACAATGCTAGACAAAATGAACTCATTAGAGAAAGGTATGACTAAGCTCAGTAACGCTAACGCTAAAGCTAAAAATTCTGAAGCTAAAATTAGTACCGTAAACACTAATGTAAACCAAGTTAAAATGTGCTACCGTTGTTTAGCCCCAGGGCATTTGAAACGAGAATGCCGTCCAAAGGACGAAAACCTACAGCTAGTCCTACAACGTTGGGACAAAATTAAACAAGAAGGAAGATTTGCAACAAATGAATCTAACAACAAAAACGGTCGCAAAGGAAACCGATACAGGGGAAATAACCGAGGAAAACGCGGAAATTAATTTTCTGGTTTTGACAACAGGGATTATATTTAGTTTAATAAGAAAAATAACCCTTACTCATTTCAAACTAATAGTGGTAACAGTGGTTACAATAACGGACAACAAAATCATAATTTCGGTAATAATAATTACGGTAGAACCCAAAATTAAAACCGAAATCAAAACCAAAGCCAAAATCAAAATCAGCAAAGGCAAAATAACAACAACCAAAACCGTGTTTCACAACACGCCACAGACGTAAACGAGAGTAATGACTCATGCCAAAACAGTAGCAATCCAAAAAAAGAGTTTGTAGTGTGAATGCAAACAGGGATTCAGAACTAAACTTAAATCAGTCAGAACAGAGCAAAAATGACGATCAAAATCCACACGTCAGCTCAGTTCAAGCTCAAACTCCTGTTAACCAAATTAATGAGGTAAATAGCACTCATTCTTTAAACGTAAAATGTCTTCCATTATTTTCAGTCGAAAACGCAAATGAATTAACGCTGAATTTGTACTCAAACGTTGAATGGCAACAGCAAAAACTTGCTTTGCCAGATCGCACGTTAGCTTTACCACGTTTAGTGACGCAAAATTCCGTCAAAATATGTTGCGAGGACTATAAAAGGTAATGAAAATCTCGTAGAAGAATTTACAAATGCTTTAAACACAGTTAACGATAAATACGATTTAACTTGTGACTCAGTAATAGTAACTCTATTCGAGGATGGCTTAGATTCTACAAATTTTTATTTAGCATTAAACCCAGTCGATACTAAAAAGCTGATAGTTATTGCTTTATTAGGTAACGAACGCACAGTTTAGTTTAAACATACGGATGATTCATTCTATAAAGATGGAGTTAAAATGACTTCGGGCACTTCTATTGGTATTTCACCAAAAACGCAGAAAGATTGGAAAATTAGAATTCCAACAGTTGTAGGAACATTCGAGCCTACAATCTGCTTAACGTTTTGGGACAGCAAAAATGTTGCCGACCCAAATGCGTCACCAGCGAAACACTCATCGTTGGGAGAGCGAGGAAACTTGCTTGCAAGCATTTCTGCTCAGCCGGGCAACAGATGGTACAAGCAGCACCATCTAGAGTCCAAAAAAGATACTAGCCATGAGTCAGAGCAGCAAGGAGAAGCATCGCTCGACTCGGACCAAACAGCGCCTAACGCTGATAACGTTCAAGTGAACACAGTATTAAATAAAATTAAGGTTAAATATTCACGTCCACACTTAGTGTTCGACGTTGGTAATAGGCCAGATATCTGTTTATTAGATACAGGTTCTTCACTTTCTTTAATTACGAACACAGCAGCACAACGCATGCTTAAGGATTTTAGAGTTAAATGTACTTCAATTCCAATGACCAAACCAGTCAACTTGGTTGGGGCCGGAAATCGTAAACTCAAAACCGATAGGAAAATAGTAACAACTATAGAAAAATGTGAATTTTCTAGAACTCAAGAATTTGTTCATTTGGTAACATTTCAGTACTATTAGGATACGATTTCATGTCGAATAAATCAGATTCGTTAGCATTAAATTGTCCAGACAATGTCTTTAACTATCGGTGATTTAAAATTAAAAATGTCATCTACACCAGAATTAGGTCACGTTGCTTATAACCAAAATAAGGAAATAATAAACAGGGAATTTTATAAACCCAATCACATTTACGTAGCGTCACTTAACGTTGCTACAGATGTTGAAACCGATGATAATCCTAAATCTACATGGAATTGTACACCTAAGCAACATTTGATAGACATTACTGTATCTTTGTTAAGGGACGAAATAATTCCATCAAATCGTGAGTGTAGAATAACCGGAAATTTACATTAGAATAACCGGAAACAGGAGTATTCCAACCTGTAAATGGCGAATTTCCTGTATGTCTTGCTCATAGTCTTGTTAACACAACTCCCACAGGTATTATTTCGGTCATGTGCATAAATTCTAACGGATTTGACGTAGAACTAAAAGCGGGTTCTATCCTAGGCACGTACACGACAGCTATTATCGAGTACGAGGATAACGCTTCTTCAGTTTCGTCAAATTCAAATTTGCCCACCTCAAGTCCCATTGAAAAATCTCAAACTGCAAGTCCCATCGAGGTATCTCAAACCTCAAGTCCCATCAAGATTTCTCATAACCAATCCAAACCGAGTGAAAGCTCAACGGAGGTGCCAGCTAGCAGCCTAACTGACGCACCCAAGCCCAAATCCAAGGCAGAACTCGATGCGGAATGGGAAATTTTAAAACATAGATTCACGTTTCCAGATTTAAATAAGGAAGAAACGGGAGAATTTCTAGAAATGATTAGAAATCACCAAATATCATTTTCTAAAAACGATTTTGATGTAGGATGTTACGAGGGATACGAAGTTCCTATTGATGCAGGCAAATCGCAACCAGTAAGTTCTAAAATGTACCGAGTTCCATTTCACCAGCGTGAATTATTGGATAAATACATTGATGAAATGCAGAGAGTAGGTATAATTCAAGAAGGAAAATCGGGATGGATATCTCCTTGTCTAATGATAAAGAGAAGGCCAACCAGTTATCGCGTAGTCGTAGACTTACGCGGGTTGAATTCTGTCGTGGAAAGTGTAAGCGTTCCAATACCTACTGTGACAGAAAGTATGGTTCACCTTAGCGGAGCTAAGTATTTTACACGCCTAGACTTCAAGTTTGGATTTTATCAACTTAAATTGGCAGAATCAGCTAAACCTAAGACGTGTTTCTCTGCCAACTCTAAAACCTATTTTTTCAACCGGCTCCCAATGGGCCTTAAAACAGCGCCTGCGCACTTTCAATTTTGCGCACAACAAATATTTGCTGACATATTAGGAGCCTATTGTACCGTTTATCTTGATGATTGTCAACTGAGTAGTCCAGATCTTAAAACCCACATCAGTCATGTGAATCGAGCACTAGAACTAGTCGCTCGTTCCGGACTAAAAGTCAGCATTGAAAAGTGCAAATTTGCACGCAAAAAGGTCAAATTTTTAGGCTTTGTGTTAGGCGAAAACGGGGTACAACCTGATAGCGAGAAAACAAGGGCTATGCACAGTATCCTACGCCTAAGACACCTAAGAAATTCCGTTCATTTTTAGGAATGGTAAATTTCTATAGGCGATACATTCCTTCATTCGCCGAAATGTCACAGATTTTGTCCAAACTAACACGGAAAAATTGTAAATTTCTGTGGGGCAAAAATGAAGAAAGAGCATTTCAAGAACTTAAGCGAGCTATGATAAAAGCTGCAACGCTTAAACACCCAGATTTTTCTAAACCCTTCTTTCTTGAAACGGATTCTAGTGGGGTAGCGATCGGAGGTTGTTTAAGTCAATATCACGTAGGTATAAACTATCCGTTAGGCTACACTTCCTGAACCCTCACTGAGGCGGAAAGGAAGGAAACGACTCCTACGAGGGAAATTCTAGCGATTATACATAGTATAGATTCATTTCGTTGCTATTTACTTGGTAAGATGTTTTTCTTAACTACGGATCATTTAGCAATTTGCTATCTTTATTATGCCTCATCCCTCCCCCAAATTAGAAAGAATCTTACTTCAACTCAGGGAATACGAATTCATCTTACGTCACAAGTCGGGCCGACTTCTAGCCGTTTCCGACGCGCTATCTCGTATAGCGATACCAGTCGCTGTGTTGGGCAGTTAATTTCCTGACTGGACGCGACAACACCTAGCGGCGGAGCAACGAAACGATCCATTCTTAGGACAAATAATAAAACGACTTAAAGATCAGTCATCAGAAGATCTGATCGACGCTTCTAACAGGCGAAACATCTTTTATAAAGATTACGACGGAATTCTATACAAAATTTGGCTAGCAGACCCAAATAAAGGCCGTATGCACAATCTAGCACAGATGTGTATACCAAAATCTCTACGGAACTATTTTATCCGAGATTACCATTCAACTCCTGTCGCCGGACATCGCGGAGCCATATTGCTATTAGCCTAAAATGATGGACGATATCGCTCATTACGTTAAAACTTGTCAAGTATGTCAAGCTTACGTTAGACCTAACAAGCCACTCAAGGCTAAGCTAAGAGCCTATCAACCCCTACAGAGACCAGGTCATTCATGGAGCTTGAATCTCATTGTACCCTTGAATAAAAGCGTTCACGGAAACGTCTACATAATGACGTTAATTGATGACCAGTCGTTACGTAATTGCAGTCGGAATTCCCGATAAGAAAGCAGAAACAATAGCTAAAAAGTTGTTTTCTCACCTCATAGCTAGATATGGAGCACCTGTGCAACTGCGCGGAGACAACGGAAGCGAGATAAACAACGCTATTGTGTCAAGATTGTCAAATTTGTTCAATATTAAACAGATAAACTTTACTCCTATCACATCGTGGGTAGGAGGAACCGTAGAAGCAGCTAATAAGAGAATAGAGACAGTATTGCGTAAAATTTCTGCAAGTTGTCCAGAAAATTGATGCGAATATTTACTATTAGTAACTGTAGCGCTTAATGCGTGTCCTAATTCAACCACGCTAATTAGTTCACATTATTTACATCATGGTTCTGAATTTAGATTGTCGAGTGCATTAGCTTTCGAACCACCATGAATCTGCTACGATAGTGATGATACTATAGTACGTCTAGAGAGTAGACTACAAGCAGCATTCGAAGTTGCGAGAGCGCATACTTGGAAAGCAGTTAAGAGACAACAAAATTTTTATGATCGTACTGCACGACCTTATAAATATATAGTCGATGATTACGTACTATTATGCGACTTCTTACCAATTAAACAAATTTCGCCGAAAATACTTCGTGCTTGGACAGGACCGTTCAGTATTATGGAATTTATAAACGATGTTATCGTTCGTATTGTACATTTTCTGGATCCATTAAAAGTCATTCGCGCACACGTGAACAATCTAAGACCATGGTTCCTAAGAATGAATAACCAACCTGTTCATTTTAACGGACCTACCGAACTGGAATTATTGGAGCAGCTTAACGGATCCTTGACGGAAGCTGAAATAAAATTACAACAATACATAGCAAAACTTTTAGAAGATCCGACGGACTATTTATCTGAGATTCAACCGCCAACGTTTACGCCTTCCGAGCCTGACGATGCAGCTAACGGTTCAGAAACAAGCTCAACTAAGAAACATAAACTCGTCGAGCCAAAATCGGCCGCTTATTTACAAAATAAATACCGTAAAATAGATTACGAACTTAATAAGCAAAGAATGCTTGGTTCTATGCATGGTTATAATACCCGTAGCAGTAAGGCCACACCAGAAATTAGGCTGCGTCGGCAGTTGGAAGAGGCAAACGTTGACGATGAGTAAGTCTTTGTGTATCCAACGGAGAACAAAGAAAACATGGTGTCACCGTGAAGGAGCGTTCCGCGCTCTGCACGCGCGGACCCTAGTGAGTAAAATTGGAAGTACCTTTCCGAAACCAACAGATGATTGCTAGACCAGTCACCTACGTAGTTTCGATTCTCACAGTGCAGGACACTAAGCATGTTTACATCGCATACATTCATGGAAATAGCTTAAGTCTATTATGTTTCAAGATGTAATATAAAATACATTTTGAGACGGAAACTTGTAGCTTGTTTTAGAAAATACTATTATTGATAATATGGAAAATATGTACAAACATATAAACAAAACTAATACAAAAATAGAAAAAAAAATACGGAAAATACGTAAACACGATTTACAGAAAATGTAAATTAATAAATATTTATAATATATAGACAAAATATAAAAAACTAAAAACATAAATTGTGCACAAATACAAAACAGAAAATACTAAAACTGCGTAAACGTATGTAGACATGAAAAAAAAATCAATACGTTCACCAATCAAAATGTATAACATGATATGAGCAAATAATAAAAAACGTAAAAATGGACATGGAAATATTTACAAAAAACATAGTAAATCACAGTAAATAATTAACGTAAAGTTAATTCAATTTAAAATATTTACAAACATGTTAAACGATGCTTTGCAACAAAATACGAAAATAAAATATAAGACATGATAAATCATAAAATAAGGAAATATCTACATTACCCATGTCGTAACCGCATCTTACAGTAGAAAATTACTACTATTGGATGGATACAATTTAAGAAAATTGGAAGAAGAAATTAACATTATCGTAAATAAATGGAAATTTGAAAAGTTAAATCTATTAATTTCAACCATAGAAGTGAATTTGGAAAACCGAAACCGAAATAATTTGGACTAGAATTTAAGTCTTTACGGTAAAATACGGTTACAAACAAGAAAAAAAATGATGTTGCGAAACACAGAAAATTTAAATAAACAATACATGCAAACAAATAATTCCAGGGTTCTGGTAAAAATAAAAAGACATAAAATGGCAACATAAATGAAAATTGTTAATTGAGAAAAATAAAATAATAAAACATTGAACATTGGTGGTACGAAACATGAAAATTCCTGAAATAAAAAGATCAAAATTAGTGCATATAAGAACATTGCATGATCACAGATTTAAGGAGTATGAATTTAATAAAATAAAATTTAATTTGAAAGAACTTTCAGAAATCTATGATCATGAATCATGACAATTCCCATTCACAAAAAGAAAAAAGAAAAATATATATATATATAAAATAAAATAAAATATATACAATATGTACACCCTGCGCAGTGTCCAGGGCCAGCGTAGTCGTACTTGACTGCACCGCTTACTTTATGCGGGCAGCCGAGAACGGCAATGGCGCTATTCGTCACCGCTGTCACTATCCAGGTCATCTTAAATAAAGAAAATTGAATGACAAAGATTAATTTTTTATGCATGTACTCGTGTAAATACATGTGAAATTGACATGTAAATTGGTTCAACTGTAAAAGTTACTTTCGCATATAGCGATATATGATTACCTAAGAACAATATGGAGGGAAATCGTAAATAGTGTATGGGATTGTGATGTTCAAGCATATAAATGACAGCTGGAACATATTACTTCCCGAAATAATTGTTGTAAATGCACGACATTTTGTGAGTAAACCCCCCACCCCCCATGACTACAGTACATTAATATTTTTCTAAATTAAAGCATAACTACCGAATTATTCTATTGCATTAATCTATAGTTTAATACCACTATTTAGAGTTCGAATGCGCAGTGGAAATAAATTTTCCTACGCGCAGAGAGCCTAACTACTTAGCGCATAATTCGCACTGCCGCGCTCGTTGCAGTCAATAATTTAAAACAAGACATATGACGGAAATATATTTCCTAATTTTAACCAAGAGGTTACCAGATCTTTAAGAGTAATGTTTTACATTAAATAAACTCATTAAGTACTACACAAACTGATACGGTAACAAAATTGTACCAAAATTAATACTCCCCCCCCCCCCCAACCGCCCCCTACTTAAATTCTCAAAACTTGAATTATACTCACATTTTAGTAAAATCAAATAACATACTATTCTTGAAACGGAAACGGTGCCACATAAATAAGTAATAGGCTATATTATTATCAGGAGTCCAGTTTCATTAACTTAGTTCGGACTACCTAGCCAAGTTATAATTTTCCGAAAAAGAATAATATATTAGTTTAATGGCACGGATTCCTTTTCACGAATAAAGAAAAAAAATAAAAGCACTTCAGGACATTCATTTCTTAAACTTAAGAAAGAAACAAGTGAAGGTCCCGAACAGATGATACCTTAAAACTATTTTGAAAACAGAAAATTTTCAAAAATTGTGATGAAACAAAATCGGACGAACTATGCATATAGCTATGCTATACTATTTTAATTTTACATCCATAATGATATGAATTATAAAATTAAAAAAAAAAAATTATAATAATCAATAGTGCATTCCACATCCATAAGGATAGGGATCATGAAACGCAAAATTGAAATTACATTCATTTTACGACCAATTCATACAAATCCCTTTTTATGCTTAAAAAGCTTAGCATTTTGTTGATTATAAATTCTATAACATATCAATTCATATAAATTGATTTTAACTTATTTCATGAAGATATAACTTACCAACAGGCTTAAATATATGTAGCCTATACCAGTGAAATTTTAGATAAGTATTTTACTTTAACGTAAAATTTGTTTTCTTTTGAGAACCACGCTCGAAAAAAAAAGAATTTGTCATAGAACGACATACCTCATTGCCCTAAGAGCAATAACATAATTCAAATGCATATACCGCATTAGCATTAGATATTTTTTTTTTTACTCATTGTAATCAATAAATAAGGTTAAATCGCATAATATTATGGTACGAGATGTTAAACGAGCTTATGGAAGTTGTTCAAAAGGAAATGTTTTGCATAATCAAATTTGGTGTTATCATTCACACTCCCAGAAAATTCAAAGTAAAATTTTGATAACCACTGCATGAATAAAATTTACAATAAAATTTAGATAAGAATATCATAAGCTATTATTTTGATGTAAAATAATAAAGAGGAAATTTCTTACCATATTGTCCATTCTGACAAACGCAGTCATTTCTACAAGGGCCAGGGCGCCGGCACTGCTGGACGCCGCTACCGGATGCTCCCGCATCGGCGATGTTTGGGGCAGCAGGGTCTTGAACATGTGCGATGCGGATAAGGTCTGGAAGCGGCGGCAAACCCTCAAACACGCAATCGGGAAAACATTCCACAAGATCGCCGGGTAGATCGTAGTTCGGCAGGAAACCCTCCTGCTGACGGGCGGTTTCTTCATACTGCGTTAGGGCTCTATGCAAATTTTGCTGCATGACAAATACATTTTCAGCATTGACCGCCCGCCAGAAATAAGATGCAAACTCTTCAGTTCCGTGAGGAAATGGTGGAAATGTCACATAACGACAATGTAGGCATCGCCTTGCCGTTATGGGGCTGCAGGTCAAAAAGTGTGAACTTAATCTGAGTTGCTGGGCCCGCAAGGATTCCTCTGGAGGTGTGCCGTCCACCAACACATTCTGTCAGTTCCATAAAGAATAAACCTAACACGTAATCGAGGGGATCCTCGTCAGGCAACATAGGCGAGTACGGCGTCTGCTCTATGGACCGATGGGGACATTCATTGAATAGAGCGGGCATCTTCTCGCAGTACTGGTAGTGATCCAGGCAAGCAGCGAATAACAATAAGTTCAACGACAATAGTTACAAGGAATCTTTCATATAGCGTGGCATATTTACCGCCGCGCTCCTCTCCTCCTTAGATCTTTCTCTTTTGCGGGGGATCCATGAAAAAAAAATTGGGGAGCGAAAATCGAAAACGAACAGTCGGATGGAAGTACACAAATTCGTGTGCGGGTAAAATCGCCGAAATTTCCCAAGTCCGAAATATTGTGACCCAAAAACGGACATTGCCAAAACCAATGGGTGCAAAGTTCAGGCTTGACGTCACGAAAAGGGGCCATACCTTTTTCCTAGGGACCTAGCTCACCCCCTCTACTCATATAGTGACTTTCAGCTATTGTTTACATGGCCTCGACCAGGCTGCATTTTGAGGTCAGATCAGCCAGCATGGCCCAGAGCCGTGCCGCAAAACCCTTTCAACCCACCGACCACTTTCGTTTATTACCCACCCCCTTCCCTCAGCAGAAAGAGTGACCATGCTCAATTGCACTCATCAGCAAGTGAAAGGGATGATCAAAGTAGGTCAAGACGACTCACCCTTGACCATGACAACAGTTGCTACCCACCCAAGAAGCTAAACTTAGCACCCTCACTCTATAGTGGGACAATACAGAACTATTCTTAAACTAAGAAAAGAAAATTCTGAAACATTATTTCTATGAAATAAAATTATTTTATTCACATAAAAGTGTTACTAATAGATGCAGAATTGTGTTAATAATTGTGATATGTTTCAGATAACCTAGAAATATAATGTGATTGTAACATAACTGATGTAGTCCAAAATTCATGTATTTTCAGAAAAATTGTACAACATACAGTGAATTGTGGTAAAGTGTCAGGATGACAGATAAATGGAGAAAAGAGGCTGAATCGTTGAACAGGGATCGTTCCACCATGATCCAGGAAAAATAAATTAAAAGATAAGTGATTCCTAGCCTTGTGGTGAAAACATCAGTGTAAATTATACACCTCACCCCTCCTTGTCACGACACACATAAATTAAGCACCATTATTATGCAAACTTAATATAATAAAAATTTTCAAAAGAAAAAGGGGCAACGCAGAACGCTCATTAACTTGGAAAACATTCCTGTTACACATTGTAAAGCTAGTTAACTTGGAAAACATTCCTGTTACACGTTGTAAAGCTAGTTAACTTGGAAAACATTCCTGTTACACATTGTAAAGCTAGTAAACTTGGAAAACATTCCTGTTACACGTTGTAAAGCTAGTTAACTTGGAAAACATTCCTGTTACACATTGTAAAGCTAGTTAACTTGGAAAACATTCCTGTTACACATTGTAAAGCTAGTTAACTTGGAAAACATTCCTGTTACACATTGTAAAGCTAGTTAACTTGGAAAACATTGCTATTACACATTATAAAGCCAGTTAACTTGGAAAACATTCCTGTTACTCATAGTACCACTTATTAACTTGGAAAACATTCCTGTTACTCATAGTAATGCGTATTAACTTGGAAAACATTCCTGTTACTCATAGTAATGCTAGTTGCTTATACATTGCCTTTACCTATGGTAACGCACATTCAACGTTAATTATATAAAATAATTCACCATGTGAATTCAACTTGTTAATGGGTGAGGTATGCTTAAGACCTGGAACGCCAGAAGTAAGTTCAATTAATTGGTTACACTAAGTTTCAAAGTACTTCACACGTAAGTTCCTAAGGAACAGATTACACACATTTACTCAGGTTGTAGTAAAAAACCTTGAAAGATCTACCGCATGCCGGAAATTACTTTTTCCTGGTTGGCAACAACCGCATGTGATATTTTAGTGTTGTAAGTGCAGACTTATAGCCTAGCGAATCAATGATGGAGTCTGGCCAACTCGTATTATTTGATTCGCCCAGGGTAACTAGGACTGTAGTTACACTGTCACTCAGTGACGTGGAAGTCGGACGAAACTTCGTCCCCGTAATTGAAAAAAAATGTAGTTAATTGACTTCCGATGCTAGCCACCACACAAGCGGTGCAACATCGCTCTGAACAAGTTATTCAAAATTAAATTAGCAGGCATAGGGAAGTCGTGCATATTCTAAGTTAAATAGTTTGCAATCGCAACGCTTAGATACTACAAAATAATATCTATGACAGCAAGTTATTGGAACTTTGCATATCTGGAACAGATTAGCTGCACAAATGGAAAAAATATATATATATACATGTTGTATTATTGCTGCATTTCGATTTAATTTTAAATCGTAGGTTTCTGGAATTTTAGAATTCCAGCATCTGACTACGCCTATGTATTGGTAGCTTACGTTCAGGAGGACCAATGAGGTAGCATAGGCTTAAAACGGTTCTTCTGCCAGGCAAAAGAGCTCGTTAAAAGGCAATAGCCTTACAGACAAATCATTGTATAACATTCACTCTAGTAACGGATACGAGTCACTATAGCATCGCACCACATTAGGTACAGGGATTGTGACAAATCACATCCTGTAGTATAACATATTTATTGTGAGGAAACACAATAATTTCTAAAAGTCATGTTTGTTGGCGGAACCTTAACTGTTAGGTTCGACCTGAGCATGATAGTCAAAACGGGTTAACACACATATACATTAACAAGGTTCTTAAAATGCCATGATAGACGGCTTTCTGTATTGGTCAGTTTGAACTGTCGCTTGGTAGTCAAAAGGGTAAACAGACAAACACGAATACAACCGTTTCTTAAAGGCTACGTTTGACGGCTTCCCCGCACGGGTTAGTCTGAACTGTCACGTAGTAGTCCAATGGGTGAAACAAATACAAGTAAAAATAAATATATTTTACACACCACATCAAAACGAGCCTCATATATAACAAGTTGCAGTACTCATTATGCTGCTACGAAAATGAAACTTAGAGTCAAATGCAGACACTAACATTGATACTACCAAAACTTGGAGTATGTGAAAATAAATTTAAAAAACATTACGTATGCAATGGGCACACAGTCGTGAAATTTCATTGGGGATAACAGTAAATGATACTTACATAAAGGGGTTAAGCGAATACGACTTAACGGGGTAACAAAACAGGTATCCTGTCCTCTCCCTTATCCTAATGCTTATTTTGTTGCTATGCAGCATGTGAATTTTACCGAATAAGTATAAAGCATTTTAGAACTGATTTTGATAACTTGGTCGCCAGTTTGAATCCCAGCACGAGATCAAACAAGTGATATTATATTCAGAAACATACAACTTTCTGGGCGACTCATGAATGTAGCATGCCTATGATATTTTATTTTATGAAGACTGTGTATTCCGAGGAAATCTTGTTGCCCTTAGTACTGCAGAAAGATACTAATTAAATTTGACAATGTCAAATAGTACTGTTCGCATCGAACCATGGACATTCCATATTTTATTTTATTAAAAAGGCCTATAAAGAGCAACTTGAAGTCACGTTTGGCTATAAAGTGACTTTTTCTTCAAAATGTGAAGAGGCAAGAAACAAGATTTCAAAGGGAAAATGTTGAAAAGTTGAAAAAACATAGCCAGTAACGCTTGTGTTTTCTTTTCATTCCCGCAGCAGAGCAAAACTAGGCCAAACGGCTGGTGGCATAATTACTGAGGGTAAAGAAACCCACTCTGCCTTGAACGACCTTGGCCGGACCACGGCCAACTCGAGGTCGAAAGTAGAGCACAACACGATATGGGAAAGTGCCACGCCTTTCCTCCCTCGAAAGCGAGAGGGAAAGAGTCCATGTGGCCAGCAAAGAGAAAGCGAAGTATTATTTATTTCAGATCAACAACATCAGAAACTGAATTAATTAAAACTTTGAGTTCAGTTCATGGAGAATGCGCTCTCGTTTCTTGCATGCATATTAAGCCATACAGTATTTATTCCAATTACACCCAGTACAGTATTGCTCAATTAATTAGGCAATTTAATCTTGCTGTACATAATTATTGCTCTGATTTCTGTGAAGGTTGATTTTTTACCTCAAAGAAAGGTGCGTTTTCCCTAGTCACACAACAATTAACTTTGGGCCGTCGGTGAATGGGAAATTCTTGCTTAATTATGTAAAGCAGTCTCTGTTATAAATAGGCTGGGTTTGGAATCTAAAATAAGGAACCACTAAAAAGGTACCATGATTTTAGGATGAACAGGGATTATGTAAGGAAATAATTAATGGCTTAATTAATATTCATATCAGAAACAATACAATTAATTAATTGGATACATATTTGTATAATAACATACATTTATTAAATGCATGAGCCGGATATTTATTCGGATAGATCAAAACGACTCCAGATAGTAAATATAATTGGGAGTCCTTTTTCAAAGACGACCGAGAGGCGGCAGGATCTTTGAACCTGAACTAGTGTAATTACACCTATTGTTAGAGTTTAAAGGATGGCATTACCAGCTGACAATATTTACGACAGTTTCGTAGAACCTAAATGACTTCCCAGAAGTAGATTTAATTACGATAAGATCGTCGCTTGTGATCGATCACTTCGAAGAATAACTATAAACCACTCCCACACGGGATAGTTAATTATAGCGGCAGCTAACTTCAAAGCGCCGCAATACGGGGAACAATAATGAACCCGAATGCAACAGTGGAATGATTGACATGCGTAGAGGTCCCATTTGGCGATAAGGGCCCAAGCTGTCAGAATGTCGCTATATTTAGCATTTCAATAATAAATCAATACTACAATGGATCGATCATGGCCGATAACGCCACAGTATTTAAACCAAACCTCGGAATGCGTGATATCAGTCGATCATCAGCCGCTCAACAGTTGTTTAACTAGTGCACGCCAGTCAAATTCCAGAGGTCCCGATACAAAAGCATGCCAGGCAGCAGCCGTGCCAACGTTGGTGACGGGGCTTCGCCGCCAAGCTAAGCCGAGTGCCGATAGCGTCACTCAAGCCTCTATAATAGAGCTAAGTATTCTGATTCAATAGCAATAGCTATGATTGTTTAGTTAAATAGTAACAATACGTATGCTACTAAATTAACCCGAGATTCCTTTAATTAATTTAGAGAATATAATAATGATTAGGTTTACCGCTCGACTTAATCCGTAATGCCATTCGTTCGACTCATTGCCGAATAACTGTAATCGATACAATCAAATTATAACAATTTGTCATTGATTTAATTGGCCATATTGTGGGGTCAATATTGTGTACAGCGGAGTGTCGATTAAAGGCCCAGTATTAGAGGAATGATCTCTCTTTATTTAGCCTACCTATTTAGTGCATAATTATGTTTTATTACAATTGATTGCCCTAATGCCATCCTAGATAAATGTTCATTCTAGTCAAAAGGTCACTGGAATAGAACATTACAGAGGTACAAACACGCACAAGTAGTGGGGATTTGCGATATGAGGACAGAACCAGCCCTATGACGTCACTTTCGGTCCTATGACGTCACTTCCGATCCAAGATTGAGGCGCCCATGTAATCCAAGGTGGCGGCCCCATTCGTCAATCTGGACGAGGGTGGGGAAAGTGCTTTTGCTACCTTTTTAAGTCCTTTTGCTGCCTTTTTGAGTAGGAGGGCGGCGCTCATTCGCACCGGAAGTGACGTCATTCAAGATGGCGGCGCGCATGCGGACCGGAAGTGCAGCCAAATCCAAGATGGCGGTGCCCATGTCCCCCGGAAGTGACGTCATAGGTCACGTGACCGGAAGTGACGTCATCCAAGATGGCGGCGCATTAAACTTGTTTAGACTTGCCTAAACTTGTCTGGGATTGCCTAAACTTGAGTATAAACAGACAAGTTGGTGCTATGAAAGTTTAACAAATTGTTGGTAAGCCAAAGAAAGAAAAAACTAACCAATTTTTTTTTTTATTTACCACCAGTAAAAATGTTTAATGAAAATGTGTGTGGATTAAAATCCTAACGGGCTTGAAAAAATAAAAAAAAAATCGGGTGGGAAATGCCGTCACAAACTTGTCTAGACTTGCCTAAACTTGTCTGGGCTTGCCTAAACTTGAGTATAAACAGACAAGTTGGTGCTATGAAAGTTTAACAAATCGTATTGGAAATTTCTAAAGCCACTTAATAAAAAAATTGTTACCTGTGCTTTTCAAAAGTGCGTTAAAACGAGGATATGATAATATTGCTTCTTTCCAACTTTAAAAAAAAAGCAATATCATGGATTCTTGTTCAATTATTCTCTCCGGCAAAGACTCTGATTTGAGAATTAATCTAAACACTCCAATTCATTTAGACTCTGAAAAAAGTTACAAATTGGCCTTGCTTAATTTAGACACGTACAACAGCATCCACAAAATCACCTTGAAAAATAACGAAATTAAGTACACGACTGATGCTGGTGCCACCTGGCAGAAAGTGTTAGTCACCCCGTGGGCTTACGAAATCGAGGACTTGAATAAATTTCTCAAGTCGGCGATAGATGCGAATGGTCACAACAAGGATGCCATTACGATTCTTCCGAATCTAAACACTTTAAGAACCAACTTAATAATTACCGATCTGAGTTACGGAATATCTTTTTCGGGTGACAAGAGTTTGGCTCCAGTTTTGGGGTTTGACTTGGGCAACTACGTGAGAAGTCGAGAGAGTCAAAATACCGTCGACATTATGAGCATCAATACAATTTTTGTACACGTTGATATCATAGGCAATTCGTACCTAAATAACAACACTCAGCCCACTTTATACTCCTTTTATCGCAATTCCCACCCGGTTTCAAAATCATAGAGTCCCCTCATAATTTGATTTACCTTCCGGTGACTACAAAGTTAATCAGGAATATAAGAGTTTGGCTCACGTCTCAGACCAATGAGCCGTTGGATTTAAATGGTGAGACGCTCACGGTGTGTCTTCATTTTAGATCTAAAAATTAAAAAAAGGATAAAAATGCTCGTGTTTGAAAAAAAAAGGCAAAGTACTCTTTCTTAATTTTAACTCAAATAATAAAAAAACAAAAGGTTTGACGCCAAGAAATAAAGCTTTCATCATATTCATAACAACACCCAGAAAATGAGCGTAGTAGAAGATTACTTAAAAATCAACGAACCTTTGGAGTACGATTCATCGGTCGAGTCTTACACGTACCACGAATACAATCCTATTGTTGGCACCAATCTCAACAACTTAAATTCGGAAATCCGCATACACGTAGAAAACCAAGATTTGTTTCTACACGTTGCCAACAGTTACCTCCTGATTAAAGGGAGGTTGCTGAAGGATGATGACTCGGCTTACACGAACGCTGACGTAGCTAGTCGTATTAATAATGCTCCCATGTTCCAACATCAAATACCATCAAATACCATCCCGGTGATAAACAAGTCGACGAGTTAAATTATCCGGGGTTCGGTACTCTGATGAAGGGACTGCTCACTTACGGCTCGGCGGAGCAACCGGCTCTGCTCGGCCAGTGCTGGGCGCTGGACAGCGCGGCTTCAGTCACTGCCGAACTAACAAACAACTTGGGATACACACAGCGGCACGCGTCCATCATAGTTGAAACGATTCCCAAAGGAAGCTTTACATTCGCCATCCCTCTGAAACACATCATGGGATTTTTTGAAAATTACGATAAGCTAATCTATGGAACTAAACACGTGCTCACACTCATGCGAACGAGTGACACTAACGCAATCTTCAAAGCAGCGGCAGCGGCCAATAGGAAAGTCGTTCTAAATAACATCAGCTGGATCGTTCCACATGTCACTGCCTCGGACGAGCAGAAACTTAAACTCTACAATCTCATCGACCACGGTGCGACGGTGGATTTAGGATTTAGGCACTGGCATTACGATAGCTGCGTGCTCCCTCAAAATACCAGCTTCACTTGGCGCGTGCTGACTACTTCCGCGGTCGAAAAACCTAGGTGCACATTTTTAGCTTTTCAAACAAACAGACAGGACTCTTTAGTTAAAAATCCCGGTGTGTTTGACCACTGCAGTCTGCAAGATGCTCATGTGACTCTAAATTCAGAAAGATATCCGTTTCTCGATTTAAATACTAATTTTGCCACTGGAGAGTACGTTGGTCTGTACAGAATGGCGCAGCAATTTAGGCAGCTTTGCTATGATACTAAGACTTGAGTTTTGACTTGCTTCAGTTCAAGAAAGCCTATCCACTCGTGGTGTTGGATTGCTCCAAACAGTCCGAGAGGCTTCAATCCGGAATCGTGGATGTACAAGTCAAACTGAAGTTTAGAGCAGCGGTGCCAGCTAACACTGTCTGTCACGCTCTGCTCGTTGGCGATAGGAAAATTAAACTAAAGTTGGATAGAGGCAAAGTCGAAGTTGTTTATTAATAAAAAAGATATGGCGCTCAAAACTAGACCGCGAAAAAAGAAAGGTGGCTTTTTGCCGTTGGCGTTGCTAGGGCCGATTTTGGCCGGAATTGGTGGGTTGGCGGGAGGGACCGCAGGTGTTGTATCTGCTGTAAAAAAAGCACAAAACGACGCACAAATTCTAGCTGAACTCGTGCAACATCATAAGCAAGTGGAAGGTTCCGGCTCAAAGAAAAAAAAACTAAGCAAAAAAAAAATTGCTCTGTGGCAAAGGTCTTTACTTAAGACCACCCAGGGTTTAATCGACTTTGATAAACCTTTAACGAACCATGATTTAAACTGATTGGCTAGAGTAATGAAAATTCCGAAATTTAGAGGTACTATTAGTAAAGATACGCTTCCTTTAAAACTTAAGCCTACTGGTGAAAACGCAATCGTAAACTTGGAAGATTTCAACGATAGAGACGGAAGTCACTGGGTAGCCTATTCTACCATTTCTGGCGAACCCTGTTATTTCGATAGTTTTGGCAGCATGGGTCCTCCCCGGTCAGTGGTTAACTACTTGGGACCAGGAATTAAATACAATTACGAACGCGTGCAAAACTTTGACCAGATTTGGTGCGGGCACTTTTGTTTATTTTTCCTTAGCGCCTTCTCTAAGACTCGTAATTACGAAGCAGTTTTAGATAAAATGAAATCTATTGAAAAGTGACGTGCAGATCCAACTGGAAATAAACGTCTTCCGTATCAAAATCTTCGACCGTGTGTACCGCGATGGCCGAATCTTTTTCCATTTCGTAAGGAATGTCAAAAATGGTAGTCGTCGAATGCGCTTCCCTCGTTTTAGTAATGAGAAAGGTTTTCGTTCCCGATATACATTTAACAACGACTTCTACGCTCGGATCATTGCAATATAAAATTGCTTTACGAATTAAACCAGAACTTGTACTTATATAGTTCGCGATAGATCCGGAATTAACGAACCAGTCGACTTCTTTATGCAAAGGGCTTTTCATGCAGAAACTGATTATCATGAAACAATTTTCGTGCACAAATTTCTTCGTAGCCGCGTCACTAGGTAAAGTCGGCTCGCTTATATTTCTAATCGGTTTGTTCGAGGCATCGAAGTATAACTTCTGATTGTCTTGTATCAAGCAATTGCTGTCGACGAATATCTTCGTAGCGGCATCACTCGGTTCGCTTAGATTTCTTATCGGTTTGTTAGTTGCGTAAAAGTATACTTTTTGGTCATCTTGTAATAGGCAATTCCTGTCAACGTAGACTTTTGTCACCGCGTCTGCAGCGTACCGGGTTAAAGCCACTTCCTTAATTTGCTTCTTCTTTGCGTAGAAATTTCCGTCAGACCCATCTACGTACAACGTGTTTTTTTCGATGCTGGAAGCTAACTCGTCAAAGAAGTCGGTTTTAAGTTTCTGAACCGTCGTTGTCAGACTACCGGTCTGAGAATAATTGACGGCATCTTCGGCTTCGATAGTGGCTCCTACTTTAGTTAACCGCTTGCTTTGTATATCGTAGTTGTTTTCGGGGGTTAAAACATATCCGAGTCCTGGCTGACTTCTCGGACTGACTCCGATCGCATCATCCTCTCTCCCCCTTTTCAATGGTTGACCAAATTTGTTGACCGACATCCTTTTTTTAATCCTCAAAAAATATTTTATATATATAATAAAAGGAATAACCGTGAAAGAAAATGTCTCAACCATCCAGGCAAACGAATCTTTCCAATCTCTTGCAAAAAAACTTGCTGAAATTTAAAAACGAGAATGGTACAAAGATTAACAACGGAGTAAAGTTTTCCTTGTCTCCTTTCGTACAATTTAAAGATTTAAAGGGTTCGGGGACTCCCGTTTCGGACGAAAAATCAAAATATAAAGGTTGGATTTCACCCAGCGACCCGGAAACTCGAAAACTGTTGAAAAATCTTAAATGGTACATCTTTACAAAACTAGATATCGATTTTGACGATCAAAAACCTGTGTCTTTGACTACTTTCAATTATCCAAATTCTATGCATGCGGCTTCTCCCTGTTACTCCTCTTGCGAAAAGGCGAACGAGGGTAACAGAGACAAACCACTCTGTCTTAGAACTTGGGTGTACAAGAATATTCACAAAACTAAAGGGAAACTTAATAAAAATGTTATTGACAAACCGTGGTTTAACTTGCCATCTTTCAACGCTTTAAATCTAATGGAAGTCACCGGGAAAATTACCATGGTGTACGTCACCGACGAGTCTCCCAGCAACGTGAAATTATGGTGCAACGTAGATTTTGGAGTAGCTCATCCGATACTTCCGATAAATTTACCGACGAAGACTTTATGGGTTTGGTATCTCCGTAAACATTAAAAAAATGCATAAATAAAAAAACGCGATGGAAATTAAAAACTACGACTTTTTCGTACCTAAGAAAGCACCTAAAAATCATCCGTTCCTACCTTCAAATGTCAGATGTCTAATTATAGGCCCCGCGAATTGTGGAAAAACTAACTTGCTGTTTAATTTCATTTGTAACGAAAGATGGCTCGACTACGATCGATTATATATTTACAGTAAAAGTTTATGTCAACCAAAGTACAAAGCTTTGCAGTCTGTATTTACCAAAATTGAGGAAAAAATTGGACAGAACGTAGCATTTTTTCACGATTCTCAAATTGATTTAATTCCGCCCGAAGAACTAGACCCAAAATTTCGAAACTTGATTCTTTTTGACGATTGCCTTTTGAACAAACAAAAAAAACATCGAACGTTATTTCGCTCAAGGACGTCATTCAAACGCAGACATTTTTTATTGCAGCCAGTCCTACACGAGAATTCCTAAACAAGTGGTCGGAGATAATGCAAATTTATTAATTGTTTTCTCCGTGGATGAGTTAAACTTGAAACACGTTTACGATAATCACGTTGACCCCGACATGGAATTTTCGGACTTTAAAACGTTGTGTAGAACGTGTTGGAAAAAGCCTTACGGGTTTTTATCAATTAACAAAACATTAAACGAGGGGAGACACAAACGTTCGTTTTTACCTATTAAACATAAGAATGGAGACGAAACGAGAAATCGCAAAACTCAAAAGACGTTTAACTAAAAAATTTCTAAATCGACATTTGGGCGAGAGAGGGCAAGAAGAATCGCTACAAGAATTTTTTTAACTGGTAGTAAGCACCCTGACACTGGTGCTCGGTGCTCCGATTAAAAATACTCTAGCCACGCAAACTACGCCAATTAAAAACAATCTAGCCACGCAAACTACCCCGGTTAAAGCTTATAAAGAGGTAGAAAGTGAAGAGGTAGAAAGTGACGAGGATGACTACGAAACGGATTTATCGTTGACTCCTTCCGATGTCGCTACTCCTCCCATTTTCAGTCTCGCCGAATATTCAAGTCCTCCGATAATGCAAATTTCTCCCGAGGCCCAAACTGAATACGCCTCTACGAGCACCGGCCCTAAGGTTACCCACTTCATATTCCGCGGTGCAAGCTAAACGTATTTATACCCCTCCGGAGCTTCCCCACATGCCAACTCTCCGGTCCCTGGATAGTTTGTTACCCGGTCAGATTGTCGGACCAACGGCTGCATATTTCTTGGCAAAATTTTTCGAAAATCCCAAAGAAACTGATTCGGTATTCGGACTTCAGTACGACACAAAAAAAGGCGACTGACCATCGGGAATAAAGTGGTTAAAAGTTTTGAAAATGATATAGTGGTCGGGGGAAAGCAGTATACGGGGAGACGCGGGCTTTGGAGTTTGCTAGTTTCTAAAGAGTTGAAAGAATCCTCCTACTCACCACAAGTTAAAGCAGCTTACGCGGACATGTTACAAAATACCGACGCCATTTTATCAACAACGATTCAATAACTCGTAAACCTAAATCTAATCGTAGCGCCAAGTACGTAACGATGGTTCGTCAGATTTAGGAGGATATGAAAAAAAATCTAAGAAAAAGGGTGGTGGCATGGTTAAAAAGGCGGGTAGCAGAGTAGATTATAAATATTACGACGATCCTAACGACTTGATAAAGAGACTCATGCTTTTGTACGAGTCTGCATCGGCCGGTTACGACGGACATAGAAACGAGATGGTAGAAATTTTATCGAAAATACAGCAAAGACAAATCATAACTGCGCGGGAGAAAAGGGTGGCTTATCAAAATTTGGATAAAACAAAAGAACTATCGAGATGAGGTACTGCGTTAAAGGTAGGCGTCTCACAGCTAACGGCCCCGAGCCGTCCGTTATTATAACCGCAAAAAATAACAGACAAATGGAAGTTGTATTTTGCGAAGTATGTGGAACGAAAAGAGCTTCCTTTATCAAATCTGGGAAAGGAATCGTAAATAAAATCATAGATACGTTACCGCTCGAACTGCATTTGCCCGGCTACCAATACTGCGGTCCAGGAACCAAACTGGAAAAATGATTGGCTCGAGGAGATCCTGGGATTAATCAACTAGACGAAGCGTGCAAAGAACACGATATAGCTTACTCCGAGAGCTCGGATTTAAAATATCGGCACGTCGCCGATGAAGTTTTCGCTTCCAAAGCTCAAAGGGTGAGAGACGATCCTTCTCTGACGTGGCGGGAGAAACTAGCCGCTTCAATCATTAAGAAGATCATGAAAACGAAACTAAGATTCGGAATGGGAAATAAAAAAAATGGAACAACTCGTAAAAGAACTTCACAAACCAGCGCGAAAAAATTTTCCGAGACGGAAAGTGATTGTACTGGGCCTGAACGATCTATGGCAGGCTGACTTGGTGGAAATGATACCGTACGCTAAACTTAATAAAGGATTTAACTACATATTAACCTGTATTAACGTCATATCCATAGGAATCCGTGTGTGGTAGAGTGCTGTACTTGATTGATTTTTTTTGGATCAGTGGTCAATTTAACGGATAAACGCTCCGATTTGTTTTCCATCGTTTTTCCGAATACCGAATTATTTTTCAATTTGAAAAAGTCTTTTTCGAACGTCGTCGTAGCTAGTTGACACTTCTCGGTGTTAAAGTCTAAGTAGGATTTTAGCCATTGCTTCTGACGAAATTTTAGAATTCTGCGGATGCCTTTCAAAATTAAACCGTGCTTCAAGTAAAATTATAAATTCCTGTAATGAACTACATAGTTTTTCTTCGGGAGGAGGTTTGTCGTCAGTTTGGAAGTAGAAAGGATCTTCTTGTTTCCTGCCATTTCTTTCATAAAGGGAGACACAAGTTTAGGCATTATTTTAAACTTTTTCGGCGCTAAAGGATAATCGTTGTGATCTTCGTGTAGCTCGGGTGGATAGTCCAAGTCCACTTCCAATATATAGCCGTATTCCGAATTTTTTTTGACCGACGCCAAGCGAAATTCGAGAATTTCTTTCCTCGTCAGCCAGCTAAATCGATCGTAGGGAAGGAATTCCGTCATGGCTAGCCCGTATAAGTTGTTAACATCCAATTCTACTAGATACAGACTAGGTAAATTGTCGTCGTAAGTATCAGGTAGATATTTGTTATTGACGATCGAGTGCCTTTTCGACACAAAAGTTGTTCCACCTCTGATACCGGAAGTTATAAAGTTATGCTTTCCTCCATGCGTAAACAGTTCTAGTTCGGCTTTGGTTTTTTTCAATGCGGCTGCCCAACTAAACCCCGGTGTGGATACGTAGTAGCAAGGATTTATGACGTCATTGACCGAGCAAGTTTCCCTGAAAGTCTGAAAAATGTCGGCTAGAAGATACACGTCGATCATCTGATATACGAGATGATAATTTTTAAAAACCTTCTCCTTCAGCAACTCCTTCAGATGTAGCGTGATCGTACTCCGTGTAGGTGATACCTTCGCCTCGTAGAGAGGAGAAGAACGCCGCTTTAGGAGGCAATACCTGGTCTTCAAACACATCCATAGACTGAACGTACTCGTACGGGTAGTGGCCTTTTTGCGTTAATAAAACCAAGATTTCTTCCTTTTTCGCTAATGGCTCGAACCAGTCTACCGAATCGAGAGCAGTTTTTAAGGTGGGGAAGGGTCGATATTTCTTGTGGTTTTTAGCCAAAGTTTCGAGCGAGGAAGATAGGAAACTATAACTGTCTAAAAACCGCAACCTTACCGAAAGGTCCTTTCCATAGAAGAAAAAGTACCGCGTAATGGTCATACTCATGAAACGCTCGGTGTTTCTAGCAAGAACGTCTACTCCCGAAGGAAAGTTTTCCGTCGCAGAAATCAATACATGCATATCGTAGCCTTCCAAGTTATGGAACACGACCGGGATAGTATTTATTATCCTAGCCTCCAGATTGCATTTTACGTGAGCAGCACCTCTGAACTGTCCAGTGAAGTGGCAGTGATCTCTCACTTTAACAGAGGCGATAACTTTGTTGCAGTAGTAACAAGTATCGGTTTTCGCGAACCAAATTTCATCGTCGGCAGTCATCATCAGATGTTTCGGTCGGGAGATAATCGTGGCAAACTTTTGAATTTCGCTATTCATACATTCGTAAAACTTATCCACCGCATCCTCGCCGAAGTAGAATTTTTGACCTACGATTTCATTTTCTGGACCAACAACGACGTAGCCAAAACTAGTAGGCGAATGCAAACTGACTTTAGTAAATGAACTCGAGGATGGATCGGTGCTACTAGTTTGCACGGGTCTGAGCATACATTCGAAATCTGCATAAATTACCCAAGGATATTGATTGCGTCTATCGTAGTGTAGGAATTTTAACGTGTTAGCGCCGGGTGGTAGCAAAGTGAGTACTTGCGCCTTATTCAATCTCACACATTTACTGGTGTGCTCCTTCATGGATTGTTCTTTAGCAAAGGCTGCGAAGCAATTACGGCAGTAAAATTTCCTGTTACTACCAACACCTCGAAATCGGAGTACCCTATCAATATCGAGGATGGCGCAGTAATGAGTATTTCCTTTTTCGTCGGCTATTAGTACAGGTCAATTACTTCTCCTTCCATGTTTTTGTTCACTCTCACCGGGTGTAACCCTATCGATCCCTTGTAAGAAATTACGTTAATGGACAAATTGTTGATTCGTTCGAAGGAATCAGTTTGCGATAGACTCATGGGGAACGTCAACATAGAATGGTCTACGGTATTCAAAAATGGTTCGTAATATTTAACATCGGTTTCGTAGCACTTCATTTTAGCGGCTAAAACAGAATATAGAAAGCACTTTTCGTCAGAATTTTCCACATTCACTATAACTTTGCTTTTCTTGCGTAATGCACTCGGCAAGGGTAAGAAAGAACTAGGGCAAAAATGATCGATTTTTGCCACTTTTACGGTTATACCGCAAACTTTCAAAAAGCGCCAACCACTACCTTTTTCTTCGAAAGTTTCGACTGACTTTTGTATTTTTTTGCAAGCATCCTCCAAGATTTCCGACACATCAGATTCGTTGTAAATAGCTGTTGAAATAGGCTCGCACTGTGTTGGAATCCCTGGTAAAATCTGCCTCTAAATACAGTTGAAATTTACAATTGGTCAGTTGATCCAAGCAAGTCATAATAAGATATTTGAGCGGACAATACTGTAAATTGAACGCTAGGGATGAATCGAGATATTCAATTTTACAGAAATAAATTCGATGCGTATCATCATGCACCAACTTGCAAGTTACTTCACCTTTAATATCTTTCAACTCGTTTTCGAAGAGTAAACACTCTGGTCGAAGATCGGATCGATGGTTGGGAAGATGATAGATCAATTCTTGGCGAGTTGCGTAGACATTTCCACAATACGTACACGTAAGCTACGATTTTGAATTCATTTTTCTTTTTCTCGAATGAAAACTTTTCATTCCTTTTATTATATTAAGAAAACAATTTTTCATATTCCTACAATTCCCTTCCTTCCCTAGGCGAGTCTAAAAAATATGCGAAAAAATTTACAAATAAACTTTGAGCATGTGAACGGAAGTTACGTCATTACCCCCACTTTGATCCCGTGACCGGAAGTGACGTATTAGGAGATCCAGATTGACGAAAACGTATGAAAGGTAGTAAAAGACACTTTTCCACCATCCGCTATCTTGATGAATACGATAAAAAAGGTTTTAAAAGACACCCTCCTCCAGTTAGACGAATCCCCACTTTTCATCAGGTGAATGGAAGTGCAAAATTACCCCCATTTTGATTAGGTGATCGGAATCGTAGGATGTAGCAGCCCACCCTCCTCCAGATCGACGAAAGTCGGAAAAAAGGTAGTAAGAAGCACCCTCCTCCAGATTGATGAAGGACGCCCCCCACTTTTCATCAGGTGACCGGAAGTGCATCATTACCCCCACTTTTATCAGGTGACCGGAAGTGGTAACGTAGGTTGTGGCAACCCTCCTCCAGATCGACGAAAGCCGGGAAAAAGGTAGTAAAAAGCACCCTCCTCCATATTGATGGATCCCCACTTTTCATCAGATGAATGGAAGTGCATCATTACCCCCACTTTTATCAGGTGACCGGAAGTGGATCCCCATTTTGACCGGAAGGGTGGTATCGTAGCAAATCCCACCCTCTTCCAGATCGACGAAAGCCGGGAAAAAAGGTAGTAAAAAGCACTTTTCCACCCTCTTCCAGATTGATGAAAAATGGAAGGATGCCCCCCCCCCCACTTTTCATCAGGGGAGCGGAAGTGCATCATTACCCCCTACTTTTATCAGGTGACCGGAAGTGGATCCCCATTTTGACCGGAAGGGAGGTATCGGTGGCAAATCCCACCCTCCTCCAGAACGACGAAAGCCGGGAAAAAAGGTAGTAAAAAGCACTTTTCCACCCTCCTCGTGGAAGGAGGCCCCCCACTTTTCATCAGGGGAGCGGAAGTGCATCATTACCCCCACTTTTATCAGGTGACCAGAAGTGGATCCCCATTTTGACCGGAAGGGTGGTATCGTAGCAAATCCCACCCTCCTCCAGATCGACGAAAGCCGGTAAAAAGGTAGTAAAAGGCACTTTTTAACCCTCCTCCAGATTGATGAAAAGTGGAAGGACGCCATTACCCCCCACTTTTAGAGCGGAAGTGCATCATTACCCCCACTTTTATCAGGTGACCGGAAGTGGGGGGTATATAGGCGACTTAATATCCTATTTTACCCTGCTCGCACATCGTATGATTTTAATTATGTAGATGGGAAAAGACAGTGACTTTTTTATCCTTTTCTTATTCTTCCGGTTTACGCAGCATGCTCAAATTCAACCCTCTACTATATAATAATCGATTAATAATGATTCTGACGGGGGCCTCTCACTATCGTAACTTTCGTTACTGTTATCACTTGCTACTGTATTTTCTTCCCAGATTTGGCGATGTATCATATAATCTCTCTCAACTTCGTTACCTTCCCTTTCTGTTTCATCATCACTATACCATGGTAATGTTGACACGTCACTGTTGACCTCATCATCATTTTCTTCTGGGTTCTCTTCATTCTCATGTCCATTTTCCTCTGTATTTTCATTTGTATTTTCTTCTGTATTTTCATCTGTATTTTCATCTGTATTTCTACCGTCTTCTACGTTCATAATATCTTCACTGATTTCTGCTTGATCTTGAGATGATGTCATTATTTATTCATTTCCTAACTTCTCCCTGCTTTGTGGTCAGACACGGAGTATGGTGGCGGGAAAATAAGAGAACGCTATGATTCGAGTGCACTTGAAAAATAGCAAAAATAAAGAAGTAAAAAATCAAATGAGGCCCGGCAAAAATTACGTTACAGATCTTTGCGGGAGTCCTCGGCATTCGGCATACAGTTTTAAAGTTGCAAAGTGATTTTATTCTCATACTTTGTTCGGTGAGCAAAATGTAGCCACGTTGTGGTTCCTGTGTCTTTCTTCGTACGAAATGTAATTAAGTACTAAACGTAATTATTATCATTATTACAGCACAATTTTATGGTTTTGAGTGAGTAAGCGAGTGAGTGACATAGTAAGTGTCTGTGTGCCGTAGTACGTGACTGTCTGATCAAGTGAATGAGATCGTGAGTGAGCAAACTATTGAATAAGAAGAATTATGAGAACAGTTTTGTAAAAAACTTTTCAGCTTACCCGATAAAAAAAAAACATGGAACGGAACAAGTCAGATGACATAGAAATAGGAAAACAGGACGGTCAAGATGGAAGTGAAGATAACTTAAAAAATAATTCCAATTTCTCCCCTCATTCATTGTCAAATGAGGATGTGTATAGCTGTGATCAACTGGATGCTTCTGTGATTTCAAGTCTTCAGAGTGAAATATTTTATGAACACAATGTTATGAACACAATTCATGATAACTGGCCACCAGTCACGCAATCGGATTTTGACTTGGACCCTAATCATCTACACTGTGCAAGTAAGAATTTTAGCATCGAAAGTGAACAAGTGAATAGAACGCTAGATCCATACGAAGTTCAAACAAGCCCTGTTTCTCCTGCATCAAGTCCGATAATTATACCTCAAAGGTCGTGTTTATTGGTGAAAACAGGAAATGATTTATACGCGGATTTTGATCAGAATGAACAAGTGTCGCCTTACAGTGAACAATGTAATCCATTTTCACCTCCCTACAGCCCTGTATTTAACCCGGAAAAGCCTTATTTTCCATCTCAGCCTGAAAAGGATTCCTCAGGTATTGTTTCCGTCGTTGAAGATCCTTATAGTCAAGTATTTAATGAGGAATCTGTAATAAATCTTCACGAGTGGGCTGAACAATTAAACACGCCTGTAAATTCGTTAGCTATTTCTTCTTCAGAATCAACTAACCACTCTGAATGTGAAAGTGGAAAATTACACACTCCAGAGAAAGCGTGCATACTCGAATCAAGCCCTGTTCACCCTATAACAAGTCCTGTGTTTATTCCTGAAAGGACTTGTCTAACTTACAAACCATGTAGCTCAGAGCCAACACTTCCAAAATATGTACACAATTTTTTTCGTTCACCCTCTTCAATTGTTCAAGAAGGATTTTGATCACGAAAGAGAAAGGGAGTAACTCTTAATTTAGAGGGGAAAATGGAAAAAAGCGAAAAGGTGTTGGAAAACGTTCCAAAAAGAACCCTCCAGCTCCCTCATCTAGTTCGAGCAAAAGTGAAGATTTACATCATGAAAGAAAAAAGAAAAAAGCTTTCCGACGCGTGCCTTCTCCAAACCCTGCTCCAGTGAATGTACATTCACCATTAGAAGATAAAAGACCTTCTATCCAAGTTTCTCAGCATAACCCTACACCAAAACATACAGATTCATCACCATTAGAAGATTCCAGTCCTTCTAACCCTAAAAAAAGAAAAATCAGTACACAGCCTCTTACCCAGCCGCCACCACGACCAACATCGCCAATACCACCCCCTGCTTTGCAGTATCATACGGAAAGTAGTCAGGAAGAAGGAGAGCCTAATTTATCAAATCATCCAAGACTGCAAGCAGGATCTGATTCTTCTGATAATTGTTTAGGCTATGACATACATGATTATGTAAACATCTCCCTGATCGAATCAAGGCGCATTAGACATTTCAATACAGAAGACACAGATTTTCACGTTAATTTTAGGCCAATACCATCAGAATGCCTTGCTGCACGTGGGCTGACCATTTCCGACCACTTAGACGTTACCTTCTCAGCTGTAATACGAGCTACTCTTTCTGATGCGAGGGGGACAGACCAAGTAGGTGTTGTTTTACGACATCCTGATTCAGATGGGCCCGTTTATGTGCGTTTCACAAGGTGGTCATTATGGCATGCAGGCCTTATAAATCATCAGGTGGAAGCTGTCCAACAAAGTAATAAATCGATAAACTTCCTCGATGGGTTCATTATTCGTGTTACAAGAGTTGCGGTTCCGGTAGGAGGTGCATTGAAACCAGGAGGTAATGTTAATACATGGAGGAATTTATAGAAGACAAATAACGTTGTAACAAATCCCGATCTCGGTAGAAATAGGTGTTTAGCTCTAGCTATTGTTTTGGAGCAGTCATACCTAGGAATGCTACCAGACATACCTTTTGCAAAAGAACAAAAAAAAAGCGATTGCTACGTAAACATGTATCGGCTTTACATGTTAAAGCAGGGATTGAGGAAGGTACTTTGTGCGGGGTATTAGAAATTAACAAATTTCAGAACATTTTCAAAGAAGTTCAATTATGTGTGGATACTTTAGCATTTGGAACCGTTACACCAATATTGGTCGGACCAGAACACAACACGTTTATAAATATAATTTTATTTGAAGAATATTTTGTTTTTTGTAAACAAATGACAACAGTATTACGTAAACCGTACTAGTGCCATCATTGTAAAAAGGCCTTTAATGAACATGGTGTACACACATGTATAAACACGTGCATCGTTTGTAGAAAGAAAGGTGTTTTTTGTTCTCAGTCAAATGTGTCCATTCTTTGTAAACAATGCTACAGATATTTCCGTGGTCAAGAATGCTACAACAATCACTTTGAAATTAACAAAGTTACGAAAAAAAACACGGGTCAAACCTTACAAAAATGCAGAAAATGTTTTAAAGTTTTAAATTCTGATGTTACTGATCACCATTGTCGGGGAACTAAAATGTGAAGTTTGCAAAGAGTGGGTAAGTCGAGACGGACATGAGTGTTTTATACCTAAAATTAAAAAGACCCCCTACAAGAACAACAAAATATTTGGGGTTTTTTTGACATTGAAACTGAGCCAATCAAGTATGTAGGTACTGATTCCAAAGGACATAAAATGATGGAGCATGTAGTGAACTGGGTTGTTTTTACCCAGTGTTGTGACACGTGTAAAGATTATTCTTCCTTTGACCGGGACTGTCAGCAGTGCGGACAGAGTATTTATGAATTTCTCGGTTGGGATGCTATGGAACATTTTTGTGACCTCATTTTTAGTAAATACGGAGGAAACAAATCAGTAAACTTTATATGCCAAGCTTACCATTCGAGGGGGTATGATTCACAGTTTGTTTTGAAATACCTCCTAGAAAAGAAGGTTTGTCCTGAAATCATTATGCAAGGGGAAAAAATTATTTTACTTAGTGCAGATAGGGTTAAATTTATGGGCTTTATGTTGTTTTTCAAGTCATCGTTGAAGAATGTAGGGAAAACGTTCGGGTTGGAAGAAGAAAAAGGGTATTTTCTTCATCGTTTTTCCACGAAGGAAAATTTTGAGTACATAGGACCTTACCCTGGACGAGACATGTATTATTCAGAACGTTTCTCCCAAAAAGAACGCAATGAATTCAATTTGTGGTACAGCGAAGTAGAAGAAAGAAGAGAAATTTTTAATTATAAAGAACAGTTGCTCAAGTATTGTAAATCTGATACCATTATTCTTCATAAGTCAGCGATGAAGTTTAGAAAATTATTTATGGACATTTTTAACGGTACAGATCCATTTTTATCATGTACTTTGCCTGCAGCAGTTATGCGTGCATACAGAACTCACCATTTACAAGAAAAGACTCCAGGACACATACCTTTTTCCTATGCCGGCCCTCCAAAGAAGTACTCAAAAGCTTGCTTACGATGGCTTTATTGGGTTGAACACAAAGAAGGTATTACTATTCAAAAAGCTGATTCTGATCAGGGAGAATGTAAAATCAACTCACATTACGTGGACGGGTTTAGTAGTTCCAACATGCTTCATGTTTAACAGCTGTTATTTTCACCATTGTGGGTGCATGGTTAACAACAGGGATGAAAGACCACTATATTCTGATCTATCTATCCAAGAAATGTTTGAAAGAGATAAACTGATCACTTCAGAACTAAAAGAAAGCGGGTATGATGTCCGCGTTATGAAAGAATGTGATTTCACAAAGTTTCTTAGTGAAAATTCAGAAACAAGAAATTACGTTAAATCACTCGAAATACATGAATTATTAAAGCCTGAAAAAAACTTTCATAGAGGGCGATGTGAATTATTATCTGCCTTTGCTGTAGAAGATGAAAACAGTGAAATTACGTACCACGACTTCGTTAGTTTGTATGCCTACATAATGTTGAAGTACTAAAGGTCTTCCTAAAATTCGTAGGAAAGTGAATGACTGCTGTATTGCAAACTACTTCGGTTTGGTTAAATGCTGTATCCTACCGCCCTCAAAATTACATTTGCCCATTTTACCTAAGACCATCAACAAAAGTTTATTCTTCACTCTATGCTACACATGTGCTTTAGAAGAGAATAAAGACGAAGAATGTACCCATTCTCAAGCAGAAAGAGCATTAAAAGGGGTGTGGACAACACCTGAGATGGAGTTGACATTCGAACATGGTTACAAAATTTTGAAAATACATGAAGTATGGGATTTTAAACACGATACATCTTTTCGTCTTTTTGACTCTTACATAAAATCAGTTTTGAAGGTTAAAGTTGAGGCTGAAGGTTTCCTCCAGGATGTTCATCACTTGAAGATAAACTCTCATATATTGAGGAGTTTGAAAATAATCAAGAAATTAAATTAGACTTTGATAACATTTCACCCAACCCTGGATTGCGTCAAGTCTCTAAAAATTGTTTATGCAGTTTATTTGGAAAATTTGGACAACATTGCAGTGTATTGTCAACAATTTTTTACAACAACGCACAACAATTTTTTGCATTTCTCAATGATTCAACCAAAGAAATAAGTTGTATTAACTTTGAACAAGAAGATCAGATTGCACGAGTTCAATACAAAGATAAAGAACGTTTCACAAAACCAAAACTATATAATAATGTAGTTATTTCTTCTTTCGTAACAAGTTGCGGGAGAATAGAGCTTTACAGGGCAATGATGAAACTTCCACCAGGATCTTCAAAATATGTTGACACTGACAGCATAATAAGTGTTACAGAAAAAGGAGTACCTTTACCTTTAAAAGTAGGAAATTACCTCGGTTGTATGACTGATGAAATATCAAAAATGTATGGCCCTACAGCTTATATTTCTAAATTCATGTGTGCGGGTGCAAAACAATACTGTATGACAGTGAAATTTCGAGATGATCCGCAGCGTGAGGAGAACATAATAAAGGTGCGAGGTTTCACTTTAGATTCTAAAGCATTAGAATCTCTCCACTCAGAAGTTTTGGAAGTAATGATCCTTGGATGCCAGAATGAAAGAAAAATTACAATAACAAATCCACGACAGATTGTAAGAAAGAGGAACCATATTAAGAATGTTTACAGGGAAAAAAAATTAAAAAATAGTGTACAAAAAACTAATTATTCAGGAAGACTTTAGCACTCTGCCGTACGGGTTCAAGAAGACTTGAAGAATTACAGCAAGTTAAATATCTGAAAAAAAAGTTTTTCACTTTTTTTTTAAACGATAGTTTATTAACCCTCTCTTAAGTAATTATTTATTTTTTAACAAAATATTTATAAAAGGGAAGAACCTACAGCAGAATTCTTTGATTTAAAAAAAAAGTGAAATACGATCTTTATTCAGTTATTAAGCAATGAAAATAGCAGAATACCGTGAAAAGACTAAATAGTGAATCAAGATTAGCAAAATATGCGTGTCTGTGTGTGTGTTTTACATCATGAGAACTTCAGCCCTCTTTCACTACAGCAAAGGGGAAACCAAAGACTTGCAAAAAGCCAACATGTGTTTTCAAAGACATCCCATTTATTACACACCCACCCTCAAACTACCCGACCCGTAAACCGAACGCTCCCGTTACTTCCACCTTCCCTTTTGCTTTCCCACCTGTTAATCCATCGTTATCCTGAGTTCACAGAGCGAGCCATTTGGTGATGCCCTGTATATTTACACACACAATTACGTAACAGAGACTTTTCAAGTGTTTTATGAAATTGCTGGGAAAAAATGATAATATTTGCAACTAAGTGATTCCAATATTAAAAAAAAAATGAACATAATGTTACCTAAGACAAGGACATTGTTTTTATCCTACGTGTATGTAAGAAAAATAGTGTGATCACTCTTGTAAGAATAACGATTACTTTACAAGAAATTCAAGTATTTATTATTTAGGTGTACATAAACAAGAAAAATATTGTTTTTAAAAATATGTTTTTTTTACTTACACTTACATATGATCAATGCATGTTACTTTCTTTCCGGTTTTTTTTTAATCAAAGGACGCTCAGAAACATTGGGAAACGGAATGATTTTTTTTCTAACTGAGGTATTATTACAAAACAGTATAACAGTTTTCTAATAGTTTTTAATCAAGCTAAACAGTAGACTTTTTAGTTTTTCATTTTACACTGCAATACAACAGGAATAAACAACCTTCTGCTTTATAAGAGTGAATGTTCAATGTTTTTTTTTTTTTTACTTTTTCAAAAGCGTAAAATTTGCTTGATTTTTTTAAGTTTTGCAAGTGCCTCTACCCGATAGTAGCAATCTTTTACCTCCATACCTTGGTAAAGTGTTAGATTGTTCTAATTTGATGAGTTTCCCTATTTTTGAGCGATCATTGCACATTACCGTGGCACGAAGATTTCTCCTATCCATCTATTATTACTGGTTTGCTAACGTTTTTTGACAAAGTTTGATGTGGTCTTTAAGCACTCGTCTTATTTTTTTAAACTAATTTCCGTTCTTCAAGGTCCTGCTAAAAAATCACAGGTTTCGCGTTTTTCATCAATAGTCTTAATTTTTAGTAATTTGCATTGTTCACCCCTTGCTATAATTGAAGGTTCCCCTTGTTTACCAGTTTTCTCAATTTTAAATGAAATTTCCATTTTTCATACCTTTGCCAAAAACAATGGTTTCCCATATTAAATAAAAAAAAACAGTTGTGTTAATTCTTAATAATTTTACATGTTCTTGACAGGCTGTTTTTTTAAACGAGTTTTGACATCTTTAAGTAATTTTATTAATTCTCTACCTTTCATACACTTAACTTTTCCGCATTTATTTTTTGGTTTTCGTTTTCATATTTTATTCGTTTTAAAAAAGACAAAATTTGTGTAGCCAAGTTCCTTTTGCCGCGCGCACGTTATGGCGGTTGGCGTATTTTTTTCTTATCACTTTTTAAATACGACTGAGCGCCCAAAGTAAAAGCAGACAGGCTGACCCACAAACAAACAGTAAGTGTAGCTGTTCCAATCTCCTCAACGAGGGTACGATTTATTCTGAAATCGGAGCTGTGCATGGTTGCAGAAGAGACAAAATTTGAAATATTACTACGGTGAGGGTTGGGTAGCCTCTTTCGACCCCACGCGAATAACGGAAACAGTCTGACAAGCCAGCCAACACCCCTCAAATTTGAATGTTTTAGGGTACGGAGAGGATGCTGGAATTGAACGGCGCTACTAGATGCGTGAAAAAACGGGTAATTTTACATCAAAAGTGCCATGATATCAAGCAAACAAACAAACAAAGGAAAGCGTATCTATTTTCGCATTACTTCGTAAAAAGTGAATTTATGAGTGCCCAAGGAATTTTAAAGATGCCATTCGTGCACAAAACTTGGTTGGATTACCTAGGATTACCTCGGAATTGGATTACTTTGCAAGACTGCTCGTTTTGTCTATATGATAATCACGATTCGACATAAGTACGAAAATGTTGCGAAAATGAACGTTTTTTTCCTTGTTTTTAATTATTTATTAACAAAGTAGGCTACTATGCATATGCGTTGCTAGCGCTAAAAACAAATGCATCGTCTAATTTGCTTAACGAATAATGAAAAACCAGTTAGAAACGAATAATTTTGAATCATTTTCCAAGGTGACGCTGTTAAAAAGTGCTCTGAAATTCATGCGTTTTCTGTATTTTATTTATCCACTGAGAGAAGTAGGTTAGTTGTAGCGTGTAAAAACTGTTAGTGCACGTTGCTAACTTTGCTTGGTTGCAATAAAAACTACACATAACGCATAATTTTCAAGCAGTTTTTGAGGTGTCGGTGTTGAAAATACTTCGAAATTCATGCGTTTTGTGTATTTATTTATTCACTGAGGGAAGTAGGCTACTTGAAACGTGTAAAAACTACTAGTGCACGTGGCTAACATTGCTTGATTGCAATAAAAACGACGCATAACACATAATTTTCAAGCAATTTTTGAGGTGCTGCTGCCGTGCAAGCAACTTTAAGGCCTTGTTTCCCGAGTGGATTAACGCTAAAGTGCAAGCAACATCGGCATATCATATATCAGATTTGACTAGTTTAAAACGGCGGTGTTTGTACTAAGAAAAGCGTGTTCGTATATTCCGATTGGGTTTGTTTGTACATTTTGCTCGAGGATCTAATAATTTGCACGCCGCGAAACAATAGACGCGGTTTCCCGACGAACGGCGACGCCCTGTCCCCTGTATATGCACCTGCGGCGCCGGTAGGAGAAGCACGACCATGCTCACATCTTCGCCGTGCGAGCTATAAGCCTAATTCACGTGTTGTTTGTTTGATGGTTCGTGCGTCTGTCAAATTCGATTGGGCCGAGCACTATTTATTATTTTTTTATTTATTTATTCATTTCACATGGCCACGTTAAGGCCACCCAATAAAATTTTACACGGATAGGTCAGATGCGTCAAAAAAGCGACGAAACGGCGCTCGTAGGTGCGGTACGGTAGGCACAAGGGTACAGTAAAAGCTAGCTAGCTGGCAGCGAAAACAACGAACCAGCGAGGTACGGGTCGGCAGCCCATCCCCCACCCCAAAACGATTGGTTTTCTAAAAAAAAAAATTAAAAAAAACGAGCGGGTGGGGGCGGCACCCGGGGCCGCCTCCATCCCTCGCGTTCAAAAACGTAACCCGTACGTCTATTCTAAACCCGAAAACGAAACCGAAAAACGATCGCCACCCACCCCCCCACAAACCGATACCGATTTACCGATATCGAGCAGGGGTGTGCAAAAAACGCCTCCGGTCATTGAACCCCTCGAATTCAGCCTTAAGGGACCCTCCCACCCACCAACGCACTCCCTATACGCACCCGCACCCATTCCCACCGTCCACACCCCTCCCCTACCCTCTACCGTGCTGTGACGTCAGACCCCACGCCAAGAATTTTTTCCTATAGGATTTAACATAGGGCGTGGCCAACGTTAAATTTGGTTTCAAACCTAACCACTCACTACTAAAACCAAGAATTTATAGGGTTGGGGAGGAGAATTTGTGACTTAGACCCATACTGAAACGCCTTGGATACAGCCGTATTAGTTCAGTCTTAGTTTATAGAGGGCGCCATGTGTTTTATGTGGGTATTTCAATTCAGTTTTTAGCCTAGAATTAAACTAAACTAAACGAAACTAGCTTGCTTTTAATTATTATTTAGCCTGCCTTAGTTGTAATTTAGTTTACTTTAGATTTGGCCTGAAAAATGAGCAAAAATTATCAGATGGAACACGTGGCGCCCTCTGAAAACTCGGACTGAACTAATGGGGACCGATCTAACGTGTTTCAATAGGGACTTTTTAGAGTTACAAATTCTCCTCCCAAACCCTATAAATTCTTGCTAAAACTGAACCAAACGGAGCCAAAAAATATCCAAACTGAGCGAAACTAAGCCAAACAGAGCCAAATAAAACACAAACTGAGCCAAACAAGATACAAACTGACCCAAACTGAGCCATGAAATACCCAAACTGAACCAAATTGAGCCAAATAAGACACAAACTGAGCCAAACTAAACCAAACTTAGCCAACCAAGATACAAACTGACCCAAACTTAGCCAAAAAATACCCAAACTGAGCCAAACTAAGCCAAAGAGAGCCAAATAAGACACAAACTGAGCCAAACAAGATACAAACTGACCCAAAGTTAGCCAAAAAATACCCAAACTGAGCCAAACTAAGCCAAAGTGAGCCAAATTACACACAAACTGACCCAAACAGAGCAAAAAAATACCCAAACTGAGCCAAAGAAAGCCAAATAAGACACAAACTGACCCAAACCAAGCCAAGAAATACCCAAACTGAGCCAAATAAGACACAAACTGAGCCAAACCAAGCCAAACTAAACGAAACTGAGCCAAACAAGATACAAACTGACTCAAACTGGCCCAAACGGAGCCAAAAAATACCCAAACTTAGCCAAACTAAGCCAAACAGAGCCAAATACGACACAAACTGAGCCAAACAAGGTACAAACTGAACCAAACTTAGCCAAAAAAATACCCAAACTGAGCCGAACTAAGCTAAAGTGAGTCAAATAAAACACAAACTGAACCAAAACTGACCCAAACGGAGCAAAAAATACCCAAACAGAGTCAAAGAGAGCCAAATAAGACACAAACTGACCCAGACTATGCCAAATAATGTCACGAAGTTTACCGCTATGGTACCTGGGGGCGGTAAACACGTGCTCTAGTGTGCAGTATTCTGTTTGGTGGTGTTTTAGGCGGTAGCGAGTGTGTCACGATGCGTAGGAGGGCAGAGCGTGGTTCGGTACGGTACGGCCTCTTGTACAAGACGTTTACGAGCTTGAATACTGCACGAGCGTGCATCCAACACGCCAGAGGTCCTTGGATCAGGTGGAACCGGTAACTATGGTGAGTCATGAACTGTTTGGATTTGCGTATGGATTGAAAACAGTATTTGTCTCTCCCAACTTTTGGTTTATTTTGATTTAACAAGACAGAATTGTTAAAAGTACAATCGGACTTCGGTACTCGTACGGCAGAATATGATGTTTGCCCCTGCGTTGTCAGCTCCTGGGTTGGAAAAACTTTCTCGTGTCCCTATCAATTAACTTATAACATTTTTTGGTTAGGTTAACCGTAGCACCGGAATCATGTAAATAATTTTCCTTAGAAAAAGGTAGTGCTACATTGCTAGGTCTTAAATCTAAAGTGTTCAATACAACCTGATCTGGTGGCTGTGTCGTCGGCAAATTTCGATAAGCACATTTTCTTTGAGTTGAGTCTACCTCTAGGCCAAAGGCCTGGTGTTGTTGGCAAAGGAATGCAACCGTTCTGCGTTTGGGTTCATTGTTGGCCGGCTTTGTTGTTGTCGGCCCGTATCTTCGGCGTTGACACAGTCCAGATTGCGTCCCGGTTGCTGTGGTGGTGTCCTTTGGGTGCGGGCGCTTCCAAAATTTCGTGGTCGTTGGTAATTGAAGTTGGGGTCGTTTTCTTCACGTGTGAGGGGTGTGCGCGTGCCGCACGCGCTGGAAATATGCCCAAATCCGAAACACTTCAAACATCGTGGCCCCAGGGGGCGTTGTGAGGGGTCTATAGCGTCACAGTTGTAAAAATCGTGATGTGGACTTCAGCAAAATAAACGGAACATGAGAAGAATAAGTGTCTCTCGTCCGATTTTTTTTTTTTTTTTAATGGACTAAGACTTACCTGCTGAATAATGTTTTCCTCTTTCATTTTTGGGGCAAACACACCGTTTGGCCGTGATTTAGGTCCAAAGTTAGCACTACGGGAGGTAGGCTGTGACGCCATCTTGTTGCCGGCAGGCTGGCTCGAGGAACACGACGCCGCGCAGGAAAGCATCAACTGGGCCAAAGTCCATCAAGTAAAACGCCAAACCCCAACCAGTTCATTACAAGTGAAACGCCAAACAGAAGCCAGTACCTATAACCTAACCTAACGACAATAACAACAAAACCAAACTAAACTGACAATAAAAACCCACTTATCTGAACTGTTTACGGGAAAAAGATGTCAGCTGGGAACATGGAACTCTTGTACGTCCGTCAGTGCTAGAGTGCGGCTTTCATTAATTTCTGACGGCCAAACTAAGCCTTTGCCCCAAAAATGGTATGGGAAAATGTTGTTCAGCTAATCATTTTACGGGAACCACTACCGCAGCGGCTCCACGCTCGTCCACCATCGATCTGTATATGTGGATGGTTGTACTATCGCCATTGGTGTAAAAGGTAAATCAAGATCGCCGTTCACGAAAATGATGTCAGTTTTTTCCAAATTACGAGCCTCGCTCGCGCCGTCGCGCTCGCTGCGGCTAACTACATAACATCAGAAAACGCAACCAAAAACTTAGCCGGAAAACTTCACGCGCCGGAATCTAGATAGGCCGGCCATCTTGCTTGGAGCTTCTGCGGTAGTGGACCCATTTTACGTAATTCTAGGGCAACATGAAATTGATCGGTGAGGAGACACCTATTCTTCCCATAAGCCAAATAAACACGAAGTTGGACGTCGCCTGGGCTGAGGGCGTCTAAGTTGGTTGCTGGTCGCTCGCCGAGTTCGGTCAGGTTGTGCATGAAACTGCTGTGCTTGATAGACTTCCTGAGGTTGTTGATAGGAGGTATTATAAAAATAACGTGTGTCTTGTGGGCAATCAGGTTGGGCATGTTGGTAAGTAGACCGAGTTAGGTTAGGCAATAAGATTTTATCGTTGTAACCTGTACGTCTATATTCATTGAGGAGTTGTGGGTTCTCTTGCAGGTATGCTTAGGCTTGTGCTATTACAGCAGGTGGAGGCATGAATGTCGGTACGCTAGTGTTAGTATATTGCAGGCTGTCTATTAATTCGGACTGTAACAGGGCAAACGTTAAGGGTCGGCCTGCTCTCAGAAGTGTTTCCCTTGTTACGTTGAGGTTGGGTTGGTGAATGCCGCTCAAGGCCCACACACAAGCTTCATTTTCCGTCAGTGGGTAATCTGTTGCTACGATTTCCGCCATTAAAGCACGGACTCTCCTTACATAGGTAGCTACGTCTTCTTGATTTGCCATACTCACTGACATAAGTTCTCCGAGTTTTTTCATCTGCTGGAAAGGGTCTACTCTTGCGTAATCCGCATTCAGTTGGTCCCAAATCTGCTTCGCTGTTTGTTGGGCTTGGAAATGGACTATGATTGATGGAGCAACTGTTCGCATTAACATGAGTTTGCACTCAGCGTTTTTCCTCTGCCATTCGGCTATTTCGTCAGGTGGTGCCTGTTCTGGATTCGGCCTTGGGTTTGTCAGGATGTCTGGTTCCCACGTCTTCTCTTCTGCTAGACATTGGAAAAAGGTTTTCCAGATTCTGAAAGTCTCAAATCCAGTCAGTATGGGGATTCCCTTATAATTGTGTTGTGGCAGTGGATTCTGGCGGTTGCCCCTTAATTGCGGGATCGGATTTCCGTGGTGACCCCATAGTTGTGCCAAGTTGTCGGTATGTAACCTTCTCTGCCGTTTTGGATCTCAGTTGTGAGTGCAAGAGGAAATCATCTTCGGTCTTGTACCTATTACGATGCTATCTCTTCTGGTAATAATTCTCCTGTGCTTTGGTGCTCCGAGTTGACTAAAGTGTTGCGGGTTTTATCAAAGTTGCTAGATGAGGTACTAATTGCGCCACCTTTCTATCCAGCCGATGCTACCATTTGTCACGAAGTTTACCGCTATGGTACCCGGGGGCGGTAAACACGTGCTCTAGTGTGCAGTATTCTGTTTGGTGGTGTTTTAGGCGGTAGCGAGTGTGTCACGATGTGTAGGAGGGCAGAGCGGGGTTCGGTACGATACGGCCTCTTGTACAAGACGTTTACGGGCTTGAATACTGCACGAGCGTGCATCCAACACGCCAGAGATCCTTGGATCAAGTGGAACCGGTAACTATGGTGAGTCATGAACTGTTTGGATTTGCGTATGGATTGAAAACAGTATTTGTCTCTCCCAACTTTTGGTTTATTTTGATTCAACAAGACAGAATTGGTAAAAGTACAATCGGACTTCGGTACTCGTACGGCAGAAGATGATGTTTGCCCCTGCGTTGTCAGCTCCTGGGTTGGGAAAACTTTCTCTGGGCTATAGTCTCGGTATCATTCATGCAGGAGTTGTGAGGGTTAGTTGCCATCACCGACCTAATCGTTGAAACTCCTTGCAAACGGAAATAATCATAATCCGGTCGTAGGCTATGCTTAAAACGTATCAGGTATTAAGAGAATAGGTATCCTTGGCTAAGTTCAAGAGCATAAACTGTGCTGGTAATCCCTTACCTAATCCATGGAATAAAAATGGCGGATGGCATCCATGTTTGTTTCCTTCCTTCTACTTAGGTGGGCAGAAGTCAAAGGTAGAGTAACGATGGGAGTAAAACGTCCAGCCGTAACGACTGCTATGCTCGGGAAAAAAAAGTAAACAAAAACGAATCCAACAGTTGGGAGCGACAACGCAAGTGCAACAATATCTCCGCCCATGTGGCATTAAGAAAGTTTAAGTTCTAACAATATAGATAGCAAGTATTGTTGGGCTTACAGCTTATATGGTCTGGGGTTTAACAATAAACGTAGTGAAAGTATAATACAAGGATTATTGAAACAACAGGACTACGTGATTAACATTGTCTTACTCTAGTACTGTAAAATCCACTTAGGTTGTATTTTCCTCGGCCGAGGGATTGGTGTTAAACCAGGTAATGTGGTCTTAGTATGATTTACAAAGTTTACTTATTTGCAGGTTATATGTAATATGTAAATGTAGGTTTTACAGTTTTTTGCTTAACTCTAAGAGTTTTATGGCCCGAGTAAGCCTTAAAGGTTGGAGAGGGAGGAGGCCGTTGGCAAGTGTCACGCTCGTGTCGATATCACCAGAAAGGGGTTTTAAAGGGCCCTTGCGTGACACTGTGACAAATAAGACACAAACTGGCCCAAAACTGACCCAAACGGAGCCAAAAAATACCCAAACTGAGCCAAACTAAGCCAAAGAGAGCCAAACTGAACTAAACTGAACCAAACTGAGCCAAACAAACCCAAAGTAAGCCAAACTAAGCCAAACTAAACCAAACTAAACCAAACTGAGACAACCAAGATACAAACTAACCCAAACTTGGCCAAAAAATACCCAAACTGAGCCAAACTAAGCCAAAGAGAGCCAAATAAGACACAAACCAAACCAAACAAGATACAAACTGACCCAAACTTAACTAAAAAAATACCCAAACTGAGCCAAATAAGACACAAACTGACCCAAACAGGGCAAAAAATACACAAACTGAGCCAAAGAAAGCCAAATAAGACACAAACTGACCCAAACTGAGCCAAAAACCAAGCCAAACTAAACGAAACTGAGCTAAACTAGACACAAACTGACCCAAACAGAGCCAATAAATACCCAAACTGAACCAAACTAAGCCAAAGAGAGCCAAATAAGACACAAACTGAGCCAACGTTTTTAAAAAGCCAGCAAGTGCACATGTATACAATAAATGCGACGTTTCGGGATTTATCATCCCGTTGTCAAGCAAAAAATAATTTATAGCATAAGCTACAAGTCACAAGATACACTAAAATGGTTTCCCATTTTAAAGAAAAGCAAGCCAGAGCAGTAAAAAGTAAAAAATAAAAAGTTAAAAAGGATAAAAAGTGAAGCCCAGTCAGCACAAAAGCTGAAGCTGGGACGACCTCTCTTTAACGAAGCAGGGAAGAAGTGATTTGTAGAACGGAGGTGGTGGCTATTTATGTGGGTGGTCCTGGTGGGAAAAATTTGCGATTGGTACATACTCCAAAAACTGTTTATTATTAGGCATCCAATGATTATGGTGTAAACGCGGTCTCGTATCAGACGCTCGTGGTGAGGACACCTCAACACCACCGAAGAAAAAACCTGAGGGCAGCACTCTTACCTACCAGAAGAGCATCGTCTTTATGGCGATTTCACTTTAAAATGTAAATAATGTATATTTTTTTAGGCATAAAGCCGAAACACTTTTCAGCTTAGTTGTGTTGTAGATGTTAAAAACACACGATATTTTTTATTTCTAACAGGTGACGACTTTGCTTATTTATGAAAAATGTCCGATGTTCAAACCAGTTTAAAAAATCTAACCTAAACTGCGATATAGCCCTTTAAAAACTAGCTGGAACATTTAATCTTTTAATTTGTGCACTTAATGCATTTTGGTAAATTTAACTTCTTGCCATGAACCCTACCGGAGCTCCAATGTTTATGTTTGTATATTTTCTCGGACCCAGTGTATGATTTTATGTTTATTTTTTACAGCATCTCCATCCAAACTGTGAACCTCTAAAAACGTAAACAAACTAGCTTTCCTTCGTTGTAAACATGCATTGTATATAGCAGTTTCATTCCCAAAGTCGAATAATAATTCTGTGCATTACACTTCGTTCCCCCCCCCCTCCTTCAATAGTTGCGATGCATAACATTGTAGTTTATTTTAATAGGCCTAAAAATCACGTTGTTATGAGTTGAAAACTCACTTGCACTTTTCAAACCTGGCCTCTAAGTTCCAAGTCGGCAATTCCCTTTGTCAATTCGAATCCATCCAACCAAAATACTGCTTCAATTCCGTCAGCCAGTCAGAGCGCTCAAGCTACCCCGGTCGTCCGCGCTGTCATGGCCGACTTCCGGTAGTGACAGCTCGGCCGATTTTGGTCAGTCTCTCCTCCTCCAAGCGTCCACCTCTTCCCCACTCACCCCCTCCGTCGCTCTCCTGCAGGTCCGCGCTAACCCTCTACCTGCCTGCCAAGCAGAAGGCATAAAAACCTCAAACCCAAATTCACTCGTGAGCACAGCTCAAGGATTCTCAAAGCTAGAGGTCACTACGCCGGTCGGGAGTGGAGATGCCGCGGTCCGATTGTTGCCATGCCGGGCAAAGGTAGTGGTTCGTATCGTACTTAGTTTAGCTTTAAAAGTTTAATTTTTGGACTCTACATTCAAAATTTATAGTTTAAACTTAACCTAACCTCGTAGCTTTAGAAGGTAAATTTATGGTGCGTCAAGCCAAACGGCATTTCGGACGTTGGCGGCCGTAATTTAAGGGTTCACGGTCCCTTACTAAAAACCAGCTTTATTTTATGTTTTTTTAAACGCAGTTTAAAGTAAACAAGGACGGTTTGACTTCGTGGAAGGTTGCTTTAATTAAACGCTCGGATCGACTTTATATGTAGCCGCGGCTTCTATAATTTAAGGAGTTGACTTATCAACAGCAGCTCTAGGAGGTTTAATGTTTAGCGTATACACTTAGAAAAATAACTGTAAAACAGGTCTACTATTAGTAGACAGCCGAGGCTGTTCGTAATTTAGAGGGCTCTTTTGCGAAATCCCCTTGTGCCTAAGAAAATCACTGTTTCTATTTGAAATTGTTTTAAGTGAACACAGTAACTGTTCAAGTTGAATTTAATGTAAATTCCCCCTGTTATTTATGAACTAATTCAGTTGTAAATTTGCCAAATGTAAATGTAAAGTGCGGTATATGATTTTTAACATGTTTGTTTAAAAATAAAACCAGGAGTTTGAAACCCAGTTGGTTTATTCGTCCGTTGTTCGCTAGAAGTAAGAAATTAAGACAATTCTCTTAAACTTAGCTTAGCTAGCCTAATTTTCCCACCTTGGTGGCAGCGTTACCGCTTATTATTACTGTTAGCCTACAATATTAGGACATGTGTAGCTCCATTCCCTACGCCGGGACTGTAGCTGTTGTGCTTGTTTAAACCAAAAAGTACCAAAAGTAATAGTAAGGAAGATCCAGTTACACCAGGCGACCGGCGATACTACAAGCACCTACACCGTCGTAGCACCCGCCGTTACAAATGGTGGCAGCGGTGGGATGAACAGGTGCTGTTCCTTCAAGCGTTTCCCCCCTGCCATGCTACTATGCCATTTGTGTTGAACAATTCTTCAACAACAAAGACGTCCGTGACTCAGACACCATAGTCACAGAAGCAGATGCCCGCATTGTAGTCAAAATCAATGCCGAAGCAGAAGTCGGCATTGCCGCTAAAATCAATGCAAACCCCGATGTCCGCACTGCCGACAATAACAGTGCCCGTCATCAGCGCCCGCAACTAAGCCGTTCTGGAGCCGTGAAGCAAGCATCGCCGATCCCCCCCCCGTCTTGGAAAGCAACAAGCCGTGGACCGTCAACAGCGAGGAGGATTTCACCATTCGTGGGAAGAAAGCTCCGTCGCCATATTCAGTGGACCTTGGACAACGCCAACCATCGTCACAGTCAAGTAGGCCTCAACCAGACGTCCTACTGCAAGTAGAAGTGTGCTAGCCGATTCATTCGTCAGGTGGGAAGTTTGGATTTGGACTAGACTGACCGCACAGTGATTGTGTACAGGGTAAGTGTGCATAAGATATGCTTAAGGCCGCCAAGCCGAGTGTTATGATTAAGAGCCTTTTAGGTATTTTAGTTGTTTATACACCTGAGTGCTAGGGGTCTAAAATAAGTGTATTTCTTGCTAAAACTTAACGGTAGTTGGGAGAGAAGTGTTTTTAGTAACTCGCTCTGCTCAATTTAAAAGTAAAATTAATTTGCGGCTGCATTTTAATGAAGTTTCATTTATAAGAGTTTTATTTTGAAGCTTAAAGTTAAAAATGTCCAACATGGACGATTTTGAAGACGTCATTCGTGACATTCAGTATAAAGACTGAAAAAAGCCTGTTTAAAATTAGGCCTAACCGTAACGGAGACAATACACGAATCCGTAACTATTTTGAAAAATGCCGTCGAGGAAGAAAAGATTTCCGTTGACGATCTCTCTGACGAATTAGCTCCGGCTATAGAAAAAAGAGAGGCAACCATCCTACAAAAAAAGGAGTTAGCAGCTAAAGAGCAAGAGCTCGCGCTGAAAACGGAAGAATTAAGGTTAAGAGCTTTAGAAATGGCGGACGTTGACAAACGCCGAGCTCAAGACGCAGCTTATGCCGACCGTCGCATGGCCCACGAACTAGCGTTACGGGACCAAGAGGCCCAAATAAGGGATAGAGATGTTCAGTTAAAGGAACAGGAGGCACAAATTAGCGAACGCGCTAGTGCTCGAGAATTATTAAAATTAGATAAGCAGATCGAACTAGCTAGGCTAACGGCTGCAAATCTTAATGGTAGTTCAAACTCTAGTAGTGGTACCGTAACACCCCCAATTCCCAGTGTTCCCGTAAATAAACCGGACAAAATTGCTGACGCTGTCAGACTTGTAAATAGATGGACTTCCG
>JAHWFP010213897.1:72059-84750 GCA_023313725.1 Lithobius niger | reverse complement strand
AAAAAAAAAACAGGAAAATAAAAGCGTTTGCTCCATTTTACATACATTTCAACTAATGTTGCAAAACTGAGCCATACAGGAAAGCCCACATGGAGGAATGTAGTAACTTTAAAGCAACATCCAGCCTGCCTTATAACCTTCCGCCTGCCTCACAACACCCACGCGATAATCACATCCACGTATTTACCACTGCTAAGGTCAACTGAGACAGTGGCTTCGGTCCTCGCAGCGAAAATCGTAGCTACTGTCTCAATTGGCATTGCGCCTAATAGTCCAGCCAGCGTGAACCCATTGATTGTGTCGTCAAAAACCGGAATGATTCTTGTATTTTAAAATCACAATTTATAATTTTTTAGACTAGTGTCTTATAATTTTGCTTCGGCGATCTATTGAAATAATTAATTTTAATTTTTACTGCATTAGCCTTCTAGATTTTTGATCTCATAGTAATTACTAGCAAACGATTAAAATTAATACTGCGCACACACAGATAAAACTGCAAGGTCATTTAAAGCGCGCGATGCATCATATATGTTCGGGACGAACGTAAATAAAGTTAGTAATATTCAACAAAAAATCTCCTAGACGCCACATTTTAAAACGTATTTTTAGCAAGGGAAAGACTAACGGTAAGTAAATAGACCTTCGGGGCCGTACTTGATGTAGAGGATCGAGAAAAATGGCGCTGGGAGATATATCCCTTTAATTCGTTTTGCAAACTTCAGTGTTGTTTCCGTCACTCAAATTTTCAGCATGCAATAAAAAATTACAATAGACTCTAGCCAGTGGCGTACACGGTGGGGGGGGGGGGGGAAGCAGGTCTGTCATTGCCCCTGCCCTTTTCGGGGAAAAAGTGCCTTTTTTGCCCTAGTTGTGAAAAAATATGCCTTTTTTTGCTTTTCTGTACCGATAAATGCTAGCACTGCAGCCGAAGAAAGGACCTACAAGCACAAAAAGTGCAAAAAAAAAGGGCCAGGAAAAGGGCAGAAAAGGGTAAATAAGAGAGTGAAAAGCTAAAAAAAAAGTTTACATTAATATTCTGATAGCTGTATCGGCGATTTACCAACAGCCGCCATCTTGCTTGCGAGTTCGATTCGCACGTAACCAAATGACGTCACACTGTTCTTGGGTCGTTATACGATGTAAGTTGAACACATTCGCAGTTTTTAAACAGTAAATTGGAAATAAGCCAACAGCGAAAATCATACACTAGAAATAATGTAGTACAGTATGCTGTGTTAGCCTAGATCCACTGAGCTTTGCCCACGTGGTGTTCGAATCCCACCCTCGTCGCCATTTGTTGTGTTAGCCTAACTACTCAAAGCTCTTAGCTAATTATCGTTGCGGTGGTGTGAACCTCTTCCTTGCATGTGGGTCCAATAACAACAACAGGGTCAAGTAATGGAAGTGTGAGCCCTGACAGGAAGTCAGGGCTTACTTATAATGTATAAGCTTTAATGACAAGTAATAGTCAATAGTTACAATGAAGGCCCTCGTGGTCCACAAGTATAATGAGACGGCTGCCTCCATTACAGAGGCCACATTTGGACATTCCAGTAGGCCACCTGCACTTACATATTACGCTTCATCCAGTGACGTGACCCGGATTTGAACTAGTGGGGGCTAGAGTTTATAGATTCTAATTGGAGTACGCATCACCACATCTCTAACACTACTTTTTACCAATACGGCCAGGAGTGGACAAGTAACCATATCGGTAAGAGGCAGTACGGCAGTGATGTGGTAATGGACGGATTCCCCAGTTCGAATCCAGGTCATGCCACTCTGACCAAACGTAAGTGCATAACGGCGGCTTACTGTACTGCGTTATTTATAGTCTATATTTTTGCTGAGCGCTTATATTTCCAGTTTTTCGTAACATTGTTTTACAGCGATTGGACCTATTTATTTTTCAACAATTCGTAGAAGGTATAAAAATAATGGTGACCTATTTCTACGCGTTAGTATTCGATGGGCTGTTTTAGCATTGACAAACCAAAAGGGTTACCAGGCTTAAATCCACTGCATTGATATACGCGAAATTTTCTATAGGATGTTGTAAGGGAGTATTTACACGGCCATCCCGCAGCGCGTCCTCGCACATAGAAGTTTGCTGCGAGTCGCAGACCGGTGACAAAAATGCCGTTGCTGTCGTAACGTCTATCAACAATATAGCCTACAACATCATTTGGTCACTAAATGCATGCTCCGTTATCAATATGTGACAATAAGACAAAACCTTTCTCGCGCAGAAATAATTCGCCGTATTAATCATTCGTATTTAGTTATAGCTTAAACCGCAGGTATGAACAAGGCTTAGAGCCTTTTGACGCCATTTTAATATGACGACAACATTCTTGTCCGTGAAGTTTGTTCGGTATCTCTCACCTAGATATCGAATAAATGAACCAATTTTTCAATTTTTATAGCTCAAAACACAATTATGAAAAAGGCCCAGACTCTCATAACAGTTATTTTAAGGTGATTACAATATAGCTGTTGTTGTTCTTGTTTTTCTTGTTGGGACAAGAAATGCTCGAACGGGAAAAGGTGCCAAAAAAAGACATGTAAGCCATCAGCATCACACTAATATGTGTAAAAAAAAGCTAATTTGATATTTGATGTTCGCAGTGCGACTGTGTTACGTAATTGGTAGATGTTTTTTGCTTAATGATAGACTTTAATTGCAAATTTTGTTGGCCTTGACTGGTGACGAGTCCATTGTTTATTTCAGTCCTTGAGTGACGTCACAGGCATCTTAGTCCGAAAATTAACAATGCCGTATTAATGACACTACAATCATTGGCAAAATACGTCCTGTAATGCGTTATGCAATGATTTCGCAATGTATACGTTAATTTGCTTATAGCTGTAGCGATACAATTGTCGACTATACGGGAATAATCCTGCAAGATTGACGCCCACCTAGCCGGAATGATCTTTTAAATGCTACAATCGGCATGCGCACGAGGCACAACAGGGCCCTTCTTTTCCCGTAAATGCCAGAATTGGCTGAGACCAGACTAGAAACCAGGACCTCCGGCACATGAAGTAGGTGTGTTAACAATCAGACCACCTAAGAATGAATTTATTGCGGTGAACGAAATCTTGAAAAATTAAGGGGAAGGTGAAGAGCTAAACAAAACAACTGAAGGGGATGCGCTGATTGAGTGAGCGAAGCGAACGAAATCAGTGATTGTTAGTCAGTGTGTGCAAAAATGGGATTGAAGCATCTTAAACAGACGGTGTAACCTTATGTACGTTCACAGTCCTATGAAAGTTGTGATATCCACCCAAAACCAAAACTGGTAGAAAAACCCGCCAAGTTTCCAAAAACGATCGGCCTTTGAAGGTAGTGATATCATTCCACCAGGGAAAGGCCGCCAAGGTTAATCCTATTAGCCAAGTTAATCGCACCGAATAATACTTTGGATGTTAAATGAAAACTTGAAGATTGCTACCGCTAGGGCCATCTTCTAGTTTTCATTTAACTTTCGAACTATTAGTAGGTGCGATTAACTTGGCTAATAGAATTAACCTTGGCGGCCTTTCCCTGGTGGAATGATATCACTACCAAAGGCCGATCGTTTTTGGAACCTTAGCGGGTTTTTCTACCAGTTTTGGATTTGGGTGGATTAGAGACTACAGACAGTGAGACAGTGAATCCAACAGCATGCTGAGGAAAATGCGCTACTAAACTTGGCCGGATGGAATACCTTAATTGTTGTCCAGGATTTATTGTAGTAATTGAAAAACGGCAGTGCGGCATGTCAAACAGCCTTTTGATAATAATGGCTGAATTAAAATTGCTAAATTTGGAACAAATCTTGGGACAATGTTCCAGTAAAGGGCATAAGAGCTATTTTAGTCATGGTAAAGTTAGGAATTGGCAATATTGGGGATTGCTTGGTACAATCGCTTTCGTCACTCCAAAATGCAGTATACATGCACGAGGATGAATACTGGTGCAGAATTGTTATGGAACCATCCGGAGGAATTAATTAATGCCCTTAGGGCTAGCAACTAGTTTTCAGTGTAAATGTGAAGATCTTGTAGAGTGAGAAGGTCTTGTAGCATTTATGAAGCAAGACTTTCTCACTCGCTGAAAAATCTTAGCTATAGTCTAAAATCGCATTTAGGGCGCGTTTAAGCAACGGTTCGCCTTTACATTCTCGCAGAAGCTAGAAATCTGATGTTCCAACGTGGCAGCGGTTTTAGCTCTGCTGCCTCGCAACAAGAACAGTCAATAATGTGAATTCAGAAGCGACTGAGAAAATTGTCTCGTCAGGATGAATTCTTTGTCGTATTGTCACGGATTAAAAGACTGCAAGCATTGACTCAAACGATGTCGGATTTAGATAATCCAGGTAGCGCCGTTGCCATGGCAGCGACGCCTTTATAATCACGATTAAATTCTAGTTGCGAGAATGCAACGGCGAGTCTTGCATAAACATGCCCTTAGGGCGCCTTTACGCATTGACTCGCCTTTGCATTCTCGCAGCCAGAATTTAATCGCGATGGCAAAGGTGTCGCTGCCATAGTGACAGTGCTATCTGGATTAACTAAATCCGACATCGTTTGAGCAAATCCTTTCAGTCTTATAATCCGTGCCAATATGATAAAGAATTCATCCTGACGAAACAATTTCCGCAACCACTTCTAAACCAATTACTGACTCGTTTGGTTGCGAGCTGGCAGAGCTAAAACATCCGCCATGTTGGAATTTCAGAAAATTTATAGATTCTAGCTGCGCCTCGTTGCATAAACGCGCCCTTATGCAGCAAAGAGCTTCTCACTCGCTGAAAACTGTTGGCAAGCCTTAAGGGTACATTTACGCAAAAAAGACCGTTTCACTCGCCGAAAACTATTTGCCAGTCTAAAATCGCATTTAGGTAGCAAGGCCTTCTCACTCGCTGAAAACTATTTAGCTAGCCTTAAGAGTATATTCGGCGAGTGAAAAGGTCTTTTGGCATAAATGTACCCTTAAGGCTAGCTAATAGTTTTCGGCGAGTGAGAAGGTCTGGTTGCAACGCACCCTCATGCTAGCAACTAGTTTTCGGCGAGTGGGATGAACTTGTTGCAAAAACGCGCCCTTAGATTAAGAAATAGTTGTCGGAGAGCGAGCAGGTCTGATAGCAGAAATGCGCCCTTAGGCTAGAAATATGGTTGTCGGCGTGTATATAGAAGGTCTTGCTGGATAAATCGCCCCTTGACTAGAAATAGTTTTCGGCAAGTGAGAAGTTCTTTTTACAGTTCTTTTTACAGTCCTTTTTACACAAATGCGCCCTTAACTAAGCAAATAGTTATCAGTGAGCGAGAAGGTGTTGTTGCAGATATGCACCTTCAGCTAGCAAATACGTCTCGGCGAGTGAGATGACCTTGTTCTATAAACTCGCCCTTATTAGTAAACGATTTTCTGTGATTGTTGCATATTTGTACCGTCAACTAGCAAACACGTCTCGGCGAGTGAGATGATCTTGTTCCATAAATGCCCCCTTACTAGTAAACAATTTTCGGTAAGTGAGAAGGCGTTGTTGCATATTTGCCCCGTCAACTAGCAAATACGTCTCAGCGAGTGAGATGATCTTGTTCCATAAATGCGCCCTTACTAGTAAACAATTTTCGGTGAGTGAGAAGGCGTTGTTGCATATTTGTACCGTCAACGAGCAAATACGTCTCAACGAGTGAGATGATCTTGTTGCATAAATGCACCCTTAAAAGTAAACGATTTTCGGTGAGTAAGAAGGCGTTGTTGCATATGTGCACCGTCAGCTAGCAAATACGTCTCGGCGAGTGAGATGATCTTGTTTCGTAAATGCGCCCTTACTAGAAAACAATTTTCGGTGAGTGAGAAGGCGTTGTTGCATATTTGTACCGTCAACTAGCAAATACGTCTCAGCGAGTGATATGATCTTGTTGCATAAATGCACCCTTAGGCTAGGAAACGGGTTTTCGGTGAGTCAGAAGGTCTTGCTGCATACATGCATCCTCAGGCTAGCAAATAGTTTTCGGCTGTAATACAGCGCTTGTCGCACGAGAACGCTGTTGCACTTACAACACGGCCTTAAGTAAACGCCGGCTCATGAGTGTTTTTATCCACGTCTATAAACGAGCTTTTTGACTTGCACTGTACCCGCATATCTGACACATATTTTGCGAAACGCAGAACGATGATAAAGAAGACCAGGAAAAAACTTTCACGAAAACTGACAGCGAGTATGGCGCCAATAAATCGCACCCTCCTCTTTAATTTAATGTTGTCGAAACTCGGCAGACGGATCAGCCATCTTAACAATACAGCAAAAAGTCACAACAGAGCTGCTGCCCAGATGTATTCCTGTGATAAATTACGTGTCTTACTAAACCAAGGCTGGTTTCGCAGAAGCGAACTACGCAACGTTTTTAGTTGACAGAAATACAGGGAGTGTAGCTGCGAGGTTTGAATACGTCACGTAGGTTGGCTGGTTCTGTAACCTAAATTGTCGTTGTACGTTGGGATTTTTCAAATAATTCTGATTTTACATACGATTATTAATAGCAAGACACATTACCGCTCCTTGTTTTGTTAGCCTTACATCATTCAAAGCACACCGATGTCGGTTTGTATAGAGAAATCGGCCGGTTTTTTTAACCTTCAGAAAGCGTAGTAGATTTTAGGAAGAAAATAGCAGGAAATAGGTATTTTCAATGTTATAGAAAAAAGGGAAAATAAGGAATTTTCAAAATCAGAAATACCGGAAAATAAGGAATTTCAACATTAGAAAAAAAGGGAAAATAGGAATTTTCAAAATCTGAAATACGGGAAATTAGGGAATTTTCAACATTATAAAAAAAGGAAAATAGGAATTTTCAAAATCATAACTACGGGAAAATAAGAAATTTTCAACATTAGAAAAAAAGGGAAAATAAAGAAATTTCAAAATCAGAAATACGGGAATTTTCAACATCAGAAATAAGACGGAAAAAGGAAATGTCAAATCAGAAATACGGAAAAATATAAACATCAGAAACAAGGGTAAAGTAATAAATTTTCAACATCAGAAATAAGGAGAAAATAGCGAATTTTCAACATTACTGGAAATAAGCAATTTTCAACGTCAGAAATAAGGAAAAAAATAAGGAATATTTTCGGTAGGAGGTAGCTAAAATTAAAGTATTTTAAAAATAAGGAATATTTTCGGTAGGAGGTAGCTAAAATTAAAGTATTTTAAAAATAAGGAATATTTTCGGTAAGTGGTAGCTAAAATTAAGGAATTTTTCTCTGAAACAAAAATTAGACATATGGTAATGAACCAAATGTTCCTTGACGTTTACTTCGAGGCAACGCTTCTCAATTGTAAATTCTTTGATTAAAGAAAATTAACTTAGTTTTTTTTTTCAGCTGCTGACAGGAGCGTTATAAAGGTGAGCTTTTCGGGCTCGAGGAAGCGTCTTTGATAATTACAAGGTCGGTGGAAGCGGTGCCACAACTGTGCCACTTTTCCGCCGTAAGAAAAACTAATATTGCACATTGCAACCTGATTATCGTGTTTCTTGTTCGTAAATAAAATTCAAATAAATATTGGCACAACTCTTTTTTTTTAATATATATATAGTGTGAAACTTCCTGATTTCCTGATTAAAATGAAAATAATGTTAAGACAACAATATGTTGCGTAAAATAAACTAATTTCGAACAATTCCGGTTTCGGCGAAACGAAATATCGAGTCACCATTTAGATAAGCAACCTACGTTCGCTCGTTATTCAAAATCAGTGCTGCCGGATCCACAAATGAGCCTGTATTCACGAATTTTCCAAACAAAAATATTTTTTAATCAAATATGTGATTATCTACAGATATTTTTGTGTGAATTTTTCGTCCGCCACCTCGAGATTAACTTAGAGGTGGCCGCACAAACTTAAGCGCTCTAAACCATGCGCAATGGCTCTTTGCCGTGACGTCACCATGAGTTAGCCAATGACGAACGAGAACAACGGCTGTTTGGCCGTCTGATTGGACTAGCCCAGTCACGTGATATGCACGTCACAGCAAACAGCCAAGGCGTGTGGTATAGCAATACACGAAAGATGAGATACACGCGGCATTCTGTGTATACAGATCAGTGGTCAAAATATTATTACTGCATCTCAAAAGAAGTTAAATCATATAAGGAAGGCGAATTTCTCATTTTTTACATATCTACAGATTTTTGTGTGTATTTTAGCATTTTGGTCAAAATTCTACAGATATTTTTCCTTATCTGACAACACTGTTCAAAATGGCTTCTCTGTTTTTACATAAAAACTTTTTACCCAATATTTTTTCGTAGCCGTACTACTTCATTTTAGCTTCCACTGGCTCTTATCGTTACCGCATGTTGCTTCTGTAGTTCGTGTCGCGACCTCATGCGACTAAATTTGGAACGAGACTGGTCGTAAAGATTTTCTGGGATTGCCAACTCCAAAAATATGTAGAATACGTTGTAGTCCAACACAGAGGAGCCAAAAAATACCACTGTACAGTGGTGCGATCAGCCCAGTCATGCGTAAGGCGACTCCGCTTGCGTAAGGCGGTGAAGACCAAACCAGACTGGGGGCTCGCGGCTGCATCGCGACGCGGGATGGTGTAAGAAAGGGGACGAGGGGTAAATCGCCTCAATGGAAAATCGCATAATTGGAAGAACGTATACAGTATAACGGAAAATCGTCTAACATGAAATTCGTATAACGGAAAATCGTCTAACAGGAAATTCGTATAATGGAAAATCGAATAACGTCCCTGACTCACTCGCGCTACCGCGCTTGCTGCGGCTATACAAATAACATCAGAAACCGCAGGAATATTATTGTCCAGTTAGACGTTTATCCATTATACGATTATCCATTATACGATATTCCGTTTAGATGATTTTCCATTATGCGATATTCCGTTTAGATGATTTTCCAGATTTTTTATTTAGGCAAGATATATTAGACAATTATCCCATTAGACGATTTTCCAGTCATACTTTCGTCCGACACCCCGTAGAAAATCATGTTTCGCCTCCTGACTTAACGCTAATTCACGCGCGTGCAGGAAAGTTGACTCCTTCATTCTGACGATTTTGATAACTGACTGGGATGAGGCAAACCAAACCCACAGCTTCTCTCCCAAACGACCTAGTGACAAGGATGGAATATGTAGTGATTGGTACAACATGAAGACTCTCACGTCATACGGACGTTTATGCATTTATTAGCTCCAGTAGTTATTTACTAAATTTCCTCACCAGGAGCGCGTTAACAAGTTGGAGAGAAGAAGTCTGATCTGACTCTACGTCGACTAGTGCTTTACGAAATCAAGAATTTGCTCGCTTCTTTAATTTGCAGCCAGTGGATTGAAATATACATATATAGAAACAGGATGATTTGTAGACTGAGCTATCATAACAGGAAAATCCGACCTCTTACAAATTGATGCAGTCTATAACGCAAAAATTCGCCAAGTTGGGCATTATAAATGCGTTATACGCCGACACAGTGCAGACTGAGCTATCATCACATGAAAAGTCGAAGCTTTTACAAATTCCTTATAAGGTTGATGCAGTCTGTAACGCAAAAATTCACCAAGTTGGGCGTTATAAATGCGTTACACGCCAACTCAGCGTCTTAGTATTACAACTCTTTATAGAGAATTTTTTATAGGCCTAACTCCTGATTTCACTGAGAAAAAAAAGCAAGCTTTACCTAAGAAACGATTCCGTTCACGAATCTAATAGTCATTATTTTTTTGATTTTTATAAATTCATATTTTATGAAACTGGTTTAAAAAAAGGTGAACTTTCATACATTTATATCCTAGTTTAAGGCAGCGCAAATGTTTACAACTCAATGAGTTGAGAAATTTAATTTAATTTAATTTAATTTAATTTAAATTAATTTAACTTAATTTAATTTAATTTAATTTAATTTAATTTAATTTAATTTAATTTAATAATACATTTTTGTAAGAGTTCCCCAAGACTGAGAATTTGGCAAACTTAAATAAAGCAAAATACAAAACAAACAAAGCGCAGCCAGGGCAAAGTATCAAAACGCTGGGAAGAAAATGAGCCAAACAAAAGAAATCAATAAAAAAAAAATACATGTATACATGTATCATCTGATCAGCATGTATCATCATCATCTGTTACACGCTGATCTAGACTATTTTTCAGTAAATTTATAGAAGAAGCTCGTTCCACAAAGTCAGGAAGAGAGTTCCAAAAGTTGATGTGTCAATCAATACATTCTCTTAACCTAGGAACTTTACAGGGGAAGAACAGTGAATAAATTGGGAAGAAAAATACATAACCTACTTGTAATAGAACAAAGACAAGTCGGGATGGTGTAAGTGGTACTGCCATTCCTGCTCCAAATCATTTCACATGTGATTGAATTTTATATTATAATTCTTATTATTAAAATATTTCTACCCCTAAACTCACTCTTAATTTCAAAAAACGTTCTTCTTACCTGCATTGTTCTTCTGCCCTTCATTCTCAGCAACGGATAGCACTCAGCGTGAAAGAATCAAGCCTCGACACACGTGATATTGGCCTAATCTGTATTTTTTTTTTCCACCAATCTCACCAATCTCTTGAAGGTAAGCTTCCAACATGTTTTGCCAAAGCAAGTCAAAATTTTAATCCTGCTCGGAAGTACCTGACAACTCCAGTTTATCAGATGCTCGTTTGTTCCGGCTATTTCTTTTCCCGTTTCGAGTTCCGGCCTCGAAACGTGTCAGCCAGTATTAAGTGTAGGAACTTAGACAGAAAAAGCCCATAACTTGCTGGCCCACCGGAAGAGATTGTCAAATAGATTGTTCAACCTTCAATCATAATACTGTATAGCGTGCGGGGAAAGTTAGACCCTCTCAACTGAAAGGTGAGAAAAACGGTAGGCCTAATTTGGGGTTGGGAGGAGAGCAGCCCCTCCTTAAACTTGGAGAGACAGAGCCTTTAAATGTTGATTTTATGGTGCTTACTGGACGAAAAGCCAAATGGGCTCTATTAGTAATAACCAAAGTCAAAAAGAAGAAGTCCCAACGACTTTCGCAGCGGAATCAATATTCCAAAAAATTCGTAAAAAAACATGAGGGATGCCAAGACACGTTCATGCAGCAAGACGTTGCGACATTTTCGATTTTCTAAACCCGTAACGAGACTGGCTGCTCGCGACTGCATGGCGTTGCAGGATGGTGTACCAAAGACGTCAAAATCGGTCTTTAAACGCAACAATAACCGTATGAAGGCAGCAATTTTGACCTTTTAGGCATGTAGTAACGCATCGCTTCGCAAGAGATTGCCTTCTGTTTAGTTAGGGCTTAAGATTTTAGGTGTTTTATTGTGACCAAGACCCGAAGGTGGGTCGAAATTTAAATTGTGATTGATTTTTACAAACTTTTATGAGTTACTGGCTGTCGACGGGGCTATTCTTACTATAGAGCAGTGACATTTGCCGCCGTATTGGCACCAGCTTGGCACTAGTATGGGTTTTGGAGGGCATAACTACAAGGTGCACTACATAAAAATGGAGGGAAAAAACAACGGAAGAGCGGATTTCTTAGGCTTAAAATAACGTTGTTTTCTCCAACAACAAAAATCGCGCGTTTTAGGTCTAAGAAATCACTCTTCACAGCATCGGCTTCAGTAAGACGCCCTTCTGTTTCTCTCTGCAGTGCCCCTTGCAGCTAACCCATTAAGGCTCCAGCATAGAGTTATATACAATAATACTATAGTCTATAGTCTGTTCCACATTATGTTTGCAGGAAACTGACTGTATGACGTCACGTTTCCTTGCACTATGAATGCAAAAACATGTGTATATTATTACTGATACGAGTGGGATATTTGTGTGATTTTTTTGCACTCGCAGTGGACGGGAATGAGGCGTCATACAGTCAGTTTTCCTGCAAACATAATGCAGTACAAACTATACAAATAATCCACACAAAGTTTATTGCATTTCTGATGGGCCACCTTCTGCCGGTCTTTCTCACTATACTGACGACAAACTCAAGTTTGACATTAATGCCGATATGGCTAGTGGCAAAGCTTTCCGAATGGCTAATTATGTTTTTAAGTTTTCTTTTCTTGAAGCTGCGTCTTTTGCCTTGTTGTACAAGACCTTTGTGAGATATGTTCTTGATTACTGCTCGCAAATTTGCATAACTTTTTATGCAGTGCGCACTTCCACAAACTTGAAAATTGGCAACGTAAACTAACGACATGTTGGGCCTCTATTCGTCACCTTCCGTACAATTGACGACTCAAACAGCTCAATACTCCTTCACTTCGTGAGAGTAAGGGGTGAACTCATACTTACCTACCAGTTACTGTTATCGGGTTCCTTCTCTAACAACCCTTCCGGTTTTTTTACTCGTAATTTCAACAGCAACCGAGACCACAGCTTTACATTGCAGGGCTTTTGTTTCGAGACTGCCGGCAATTCTTCTTCACTGAAAGGACTGTTTGTCCTTGGAACTCCCTCCCAGAGCACATTGTTTCGGCTTCATCTCTTAACTGCTTGCAGGGTTTTGTTTCGAGACTGCCGGCAATTCTTCTTCACTGAAAGGACTGTTTGTCCTTGGAACTCCCTCCCAGAGCACATTGTTTCGGCTTCATCTCTTAACTGCTTGCAGGGTTTTGTTTCGAGACTGCCGGCAATTCTTCTTCACTGAAAGGACTGTT
>JAHWFP010213897.1:60110-71959 GCA_023313725.1 Lithobius niger | reverse complement strand
GGGTGCTTCATAAGCCTTGGCTTTGCACCGTCATCTATCTAATCTAATCTAATCTAATCTAATCTAATCTAATCTAATCTAATACCTTCACCCCACCTCTCCTTGCATTTTCTCAGTACCAATATCCACCGAATTTCAACTTTTTATCAGCCTCAGCTCAACACAGCAACCCTCAAGCCAGAGCCGAGTGAAAAGGCAGAGGTGTTCTCCGTTCCTTTAATCCAAAATGGCTCTTTTACGTTGGGTGGCAATGGCCACTTTTTTGTATATACTTTTATTTCTTGTTCGAATTGCGCCCCGGGGGTAGAGGCGGCATAATTATCCATCATAATGGTAACAACGTGGACGGTGTTATTGCAGTGAGGAACGCGGGGGCCTGGAATCATCCCGCGCGCTAGCCTGCAACGCTGTTATTTATACGCGGCGGCTCCTTTGACTGTTTCTATGCGTGGGGTGCAGGGAATCATGTCTCTATTTGATGCGAGTTATGGAGATTGGAGGCCGGACTGGAATGGATAATGGGAGAAGATGAGGATTAAAGCAACCCCCCATCACCCCCCACTAGCTCCCGCCCCACCTTGTATTAAGTTGTTACTGAGGCCGGGTGTAGAGAATGTGGAAGAAATTTTTCGTTGTTTTTAGTGTCATTCGCGTATATACCTAACTTCGTCACTAAGGTAAATCAGGAATTAGCCACCAGCGAAAAGCGTATGCACTAGAAATGACGTAGAACAGTAAGCCACCTTTACGCACTTACGTTTGTAATAACTGATGTTTGTTGCACATAACAGCTACAGGTCAAGGAAGAGCCGGTGAGGGCCACTGACTCCTTGCCAAGTTAAAATGGCACTGGGTTCAAACATCTCTTACAAATGGAGAAAGTACTTTATTTACTTCTGCCAACCTCCTCTTAAAGACAAACAAGGAAGATGCCCAAGACGGGAAAGCCAAAGGCTCACAAGAAATAACTAAATACGGATGCAAACCTATTTACGTTGCCTTTTGGACTTAAATGTCGGACTGCCTGAGCGGGGAACCGAGCCCAGGACCTCTGAATCCAAAGGCCGAGGTCCTACCGCGTAGCCGTGTCAGTATGGCTCAGCGGTAGGACCTCGTCCTTTGGTTTCAAAGGTCCTGGGTTCGATTCCCCGCTCAGGCAGTCCGACATGTAAGACCAAAAGACAACGTAAATAGGTTTGCATCTGTATTTAGTTACTGTTAACGAACTGGTTTCTTCACTTTTCTTTATTTTTAGTTTCAACACTGTAAAAATAACTGTTTTAAAGACAAACCTAGAAAGGTTTATAGACATTTTTACGTAAAAAACTATCAAGACTAGCAATTTTGAAATGCGTTTAAAATAAAGCATTAGCGTTCAATTTGCAACACTTTATAACCCGAATTTAAAACACATGTAGTGACAAGAGTGTTTAAAAATAAAACAGTAGTTGTTTTTACTACAACGCATGTTTGTTTTTTTAAACAGTGTTTAACGGTAACGTTTTGTCGTAAAATAAACGCTACCGTTTTAAGAGTTAGAAAAAAACAAGATGCACTAACACTGAATTAGTATTTCGACGTGTCGTATGGTAGAATAAAAAATATCTGTAATTGACGTATGAAGTTGGAACGGCAGACATACCAACAGGATACTACTAAAATATCTAAATTCATGGGATACTGAAGAATATCTACTAAATTGCACATTATATTAAAAAAAAATTTCTCGTAACGTTTGCTACTACGATACGGCAAATGAGCCAGAATCGTGTGTGCGACGATGCAATCACTGACCAGATAAGTTTTCATCGGACGCTGATATTGGTTTTATTACAAAAAAACAAACTGAAAGCGCCGTTGTTTTACAGTTTCCCGTACCCGTTGTTCTTGTTCATCAGACTTTTACATTTTTAAAATCTTCGAACACCATATTTCATAAATTCAGCAGGTAATTTGGTGGGGGGGGGGGAGTAGGAAAAATCATATTGCGTTGAGGGTACGTGAGGTTGACTACTTTAAATTTATTTACACTTTTTAGGTGTATTAACAAAAGTTAAAATATTCACACGAAAATTGTGACAAAGTCCACATTGAATATAACACTGCAATTTCATGTGGCCAATTTTTGTTAGGCTACTCAATACAAAATACTTGTTTTTACTAGCGTTTTATAATTATCTTTATTATTATTATTTGTAATTTTAAATCTGTGGTTAAAACTAATGTCGAACCAATAAAACTTACGTGAGTCTTCCAGTTACGGATTTAAAAAAAATCTGAAAGTCAGAGGCCATTAGGAATATCCCGCCTTGTCTCCCTGTGGCCAGTCCACCACTGTGAAAACAGGACTTCATTCGCTTTGCTGACTCGTTCAATAGGAAACAACACCACAAATACGCGTAATAAAATACTGTAATATATCGCACCCGAAAAGCAGCGAGAATGGCGCAGTAATTAACAGCAAAAGTCTTATACGAGCATCGCATTCATTGTACCGTCCAGATTCAATCATAGAAATTCGGTGTACCATCCAGATCACCGCACAGGCAAGTGATGACTCGCTTTGTGTTGTTCTGCGTCATAAGAGAGGAGCCATCTCGACGTACACGATAGCCTGTAAACCGACCGCGATGTTGAGGGGCAGACTTGCCGAAATGCACAGTTACACGCCGCAATTTTTCGTATGATCGGCGTCGAGCGAACACCTTTACGCTGAGGAAACGCTGACGTCAGCCACTGATCGTGTACTATTTGACGACGGTTTTTCGCTCAGAGAACTTTTTAGAGGTTAGCGAACTAAAACCCTCCTAACTAAATTAACTAGAGCATAATACCTTGTGTACTGTCGCACTGCAACTCACCCACCCGCATACTTGAATTTCGTCGGATCAGAATTGAACAAATGTGTCTGGTTTATGAGATGTCGCTGACGTAAATCGGCTGCCGTCGTTTTCTGGCCACAACCACATTAATTCGACGTGTGACACGTCGAATTAAAAATGCCGACTTTTCAAGTTGGTCTATCCCCTGGATCCACTGACTGAAGATGGCGGCTCACCAGTTTTTCTTTGCTTATAGGATTATTATGTGAACATAATTAAAAAAAATTGTAACGATTGCTATTACACAGTGCATCACTAAGCTAAAAAGGTATAGCAAGCAACTCAACTATAGAAATTAGTAATAAACCCATATATTTTCCGATATTTAATTTAAAACTGAGTAGTAACAACACCCCTGACAACTTAAGCATGACGTTGAACACAGGCTCGTCAGCACGCTGAAGCGTCAGTCCGCTCAAGGCTCTACTGTAGCACCGGCTGGATCTTGCGTGAAAAGTAGCGTACGCGGCTGGGTTGCACAAATATGGCCGCCTAAAGCACAACTGATTCGTCCTGTTGCCCGTTTTCTGCCAGCCGAGGGCGATAGTTACAGCCCAAGAGAAAGCCAACTGAGAATTAGCTGCCACTCGTTCTCTTGCCACCCTTTCTGGATATGCGAACGGGTGTCGCTATTTATTCCGGGTGCAGAAAAATAGCTTAACTATGGCTGAGTGGCAACTTTAAAAAATATTTTAAAATAACTTCAAATCTAATAAATATTTGTCACGCAAATCTGCGTAAAATTAAAATTAAGTTTTTGAAAAACCGCTACCGGCGTGTTTTACCGGCTGGCTGTACTGATGACTACGTCGCCATCGCTTAGCAACAACCTCAGTAACGTTTCTACCTGGCGGCCATATTGTTTACCCTCTTCAAATCGTTGTAGATCGGGCCGTAAAGCTTACTGGGATGGGCCATGGACTGAAGTATGTATGACGTCATATTTGATGGTAGCAACGTTGATCGGGTCAGATCGATCGCTTATTGGTCCAATTAATTTAGGTAATTACACAAGGAACTCTAAATCTAATGGCGCATTTTATTAGGTAATTTTTAGTAGTCTGTTCAACGAAAACTTGGAGTAAGACTACAGTAACGACTTTAGCCATCTGTCCGTCGCTTTTTTCAGCGGTAGTCAAGTCGTAGTCGTTGCTTCCTTTTAGCTAACAGGCTTTCTCGATGCAACTCAATGAAATAATAACATTGGATCGTCGCATTTAACCACTACAGGAAGACATACAACCGTAAAAAAAAAAAGAAAAAGATTTCGTTAACGACAGACATTGAGCTCACCACCGTGTTGCGTGAATGAATAAACCTATCTCGAACCCAATTCTCCTTTAGTTGCTACTGACAAAATTAAAACAGCAGGTAAAAATTAGGCCTAAAACCTGAAATTACGCGTAACATCTAAGACTGGGCCTAAAAGCTAACAAGTTTTTAATCGCAGTGAGGGCACGTTTATGCAACCACTAGCATTTGCATTCTCGCAGCTAGAAGCTAGAAATCACCTCAAATTCCAACATGGCGGCGGTTTTATGTCTTCCGGCTCGCAACGAAAACAGCAAATAACGTGAGTTCAGAAGCGTTTGGGAAAATTGTTTCGTCATGAGGAATTCTTTATATTATTAGCACGGATTATAAGACTGCAAATATTTACTCAAACGATGTCGGATTTAGCTAATCCATTTAGCGTTGTTACCATGGCAATGTCACCTTTACCATCGCGATTGAGTTCTAGCTGCGAGAATGCAAAGGCGAGTCGCTGCACAAACGCGCCCTGATGGTGACTATACTTCTAGATACGATAGAGATCGCTGTTGCAGCGGGTGATAGAGGTGTGCGCCTCAACACTTTCGTTGAAAAAGTGGCGGAAGTTACAGAAGACTGGTTGCGACTAGGTAGTCGATGCAACCGCTTGTTTTGTATTATTGTTTTATTAACATCAACTTATTTCAGTTAAATTGAAAATTGCAGTCTGCTTTAGCGTCGGCCGTCCAAGGGTTTTACATTAACTGGACGTCGGGATAAAATCCCATTTTAGAATTTCACGAAATGTCCCTTCCCCCCCCCCCCCCTCCCTTCCCTCTTTCTACCCATCCGCCCAGTTCCTCTCCGTTTGAGAATTTCAATCTTATCCTATGCCCTTTCGGGGTGACGAGTGTGGCCATCTATCACGGCGCCATGTCTACGCTAACAAAGCCCGGGGCGATAAAGTTGTCGCCTCCTGCCGTCAAATTGCGGCAACTTCTCATACCTCAGGAGATGGATGACCAAAACGACCACCAGACGACTCGTCCTCTCTATCGACCAGCTATTGAAATAGATAGTCTCTAGCACGCAGCGCCGTGTAAAAGAGTTGTTAAACATCACGTCGTTTCGACAAACACGCGGCGGCCATAAGCAATGGCGTCGTTCGACAGTGTGTTCTCCTCGCGGCGGCCATATTGAATGATGCCTATAGAGATTACATATTATAAAAGTTTGATGCGCTGACGTATATAAATAATGCCGCCATCTTTTTTTTCCCCTCGTGCGAAAATAATGTCTCGTTGAATTTTCTTGCGGCGGACACGTCTTTCGCGGTTACGGCGCTCGTTTCGCAACGACGACGTCGAAGTAAAATTCGCATTCCGTTAGAAAATCCGAAACTCATTTCGCGTGTCGCGATTCGTCGACCGATGCGTCAGCAACAATTTATTGTAAATTGATGCAATAAAAATACGGCAATGAAATTTCTCTCAGCCGTGCCTGATTCAGAAGTGATATCGAATTTTATGCGTTTTTATAAAGATACAGAGCGGAAGTTAAAATTGAAGTCGTAACCAGCCAAGTTTAAGCACTTTTTGTGGTAATAAGGATGTGAGAATTCAACCTTTTTTCCTTATAGTGGAGATGAATGCGAGGGGGGGGGGGCTTAATGTCGCGTCGACAGCTAGGTCACTAGTGCCAATCTCAGTCACAGTGCAGTGGGAGTCTGCTGTAGGGGGATAATTAGTGCTTCCGGGAGCCGCCCCAATGCAAACCCCACAGTTTAGGGACAAGCTCTTAAACGTGCCGTGGTGGTAGTCTAGGGGTTGCAGGAATTCCAAATGTACCTTAACTGATGGATCAAGGCTAGAAGTCGTGGTTCAGTTATGGTGTTGGTTTAATTTAACATTTGAGCGATGGTGTGCTCTGGCTCGCCTGAAATTCTTGGGCGACACTAACCTAGGCTTAAGGCCTTAAATGGAACGTCAACGGCATTAGGCTTACTTGGGGAAATTTAGATTTATAAGTTTCGGGAAAATTTGGTTAAGTTGGTGACAGCTAAACTAAGTAGCAACGGGTGTGCAGTTGTGAACTAGCAACAGGATGGGTCAAGTTTGAGTTTAAGTTGGGGATAGGGGAAATTGGGGAAAAATTCTAATGTTAGGGCCGAAATTACCTTTTGATGCGGGGAGTTGGAGAGTTGGAGCCGGAATGGTATTTTAGGTTAATAGCTAATTGTTAGGAGCACCCGGCGGATGATCAAGCGAGCTCGAGCGTTACAATTGATTGAATTACGTACAGACAAATCAGTGTTATGTTTTGTTACAACAATTGATCAGATATCGATCATTTCAACTAACAATTGAGTATTAATTTTGACAATGGCACATTACAATTTGACGTCAGGTGGACTTCGGGCTTGGGAGATTTCACAATGACGTCAGTTGTGACCTTGCTGGGGTGGTAAAATTCCAACGTCGAAATCCGGAATAAACTCGCAACACTGCATTGCCACTAGCCCACAAATTACAGTGATGTGAAACAACCCCCAGATGTTTAGGGGCTGAGCACCTATTTTCAAGCGACAAGAATCGTTACAACCAACACCAATTTATTCGATAATGTTAAGAGGCACGTAAAGGAAGGTCTGTACGTCCTGGCGCTAGAGTGTCTATGCAGGGCCTTACTACAGTACTGGTCGGATCTTGGACGAAAAATAGCATACGAAACTGGGTTGGGCAGTATGGCCGCCGAAAACACCGCTTATGCAATTGATTTGTTCTGTTGCCACTTTCTGTCAAGAGATGGCGACACCGACAGTACAAAATACCAACGGTTCTTCCCGTGCAACACTTTCTGGATACACGCACGTGTCTTTTTTTTTCCGAGTGTAATGAAATAGGTTAACTGTGGCTGAATGATAACTTTAAAAGATATTTAAAAAATACGTAAAATGGATAATACAAATTTGTATAACGCAAATCTCCGCAAGCTCCGCTATGAAGACACTCCAATGTTCTCTTAGACCGCGCATCACGCGAAAACCACACGGAATATCCAAACCAAACTTTGCATGCAGTAGCACGGGAGGCTGGACAATGTTTATCAAAAGAAAAATCCGGAATCGGACATGGGATTGACGAACCGTCAGGGTGATAAAATGGACCAATAGCAAGAGGCAAAATCCAAACAGCAACGAGAATGCGAAGCCGTTTCTAATTGTTAAAGGCATCCGATTGTTAAAAGATTGATTGTTGATGATAGTTTTTCATATAGTTACGTGACATTGTGGAATGGTGGGTTATCCTCTGCATAGATTTTAAGTTGGGTTTAAGTAGGTTAAGTATACAATAGATCACGAGTGTATGACATTATGGTCTTTAGACTCGAATAAAGAAATTAAATCACATAGTTATTACCCTACTTTCGTCCCCACCATTTTTAAAACAATGCTATATAAATCCCGTATTCGCACAGTTGCAACAATGCTCAACAATGGCTGCATACTTATTTTGCACACTTATTCTGCACACTTAGTTTGCGTACTATATTTTGCACACTTATTCTGCACTTACTTCGCCCCCCCCACCGGACGATTCCACACCTGCTTAGACGTCGCTCTACTAAAAGTGTGCATTAAGTCGCTTATACCGGCCCATTGTTGCAAAATCCATGTTATAACCATTACTTGTTAGTTTGTTAGTAACATGCTTCACTGTAGTGTGGTGTAGTGTGTCGTGTTGGGATATAGGCTACTGTAGCTGCGATTTGTTGTTGTTTTTGCTGTAAGTGGGCGCATGGCTACGGGCCGCGACCCCTGCGAATAAATTTCAATTTTGATTTAGTAACGTTGTTTTGGGGTGTACGGCTATGGTCCAAGACCTCATAATAAAATTTTCTGGCCTCACTAGCCGGCCTGTTAGGGTACACGACTACGGGCCAGGGCCCTTGTTAAATTCTCTTCTGGCCTCACTAGCAAGCATATTTTGTAAGGCTGGACCGATCGCAATTACCAATTCAGAATGTCTCACGTAACTCCTTACCAACATTTGCAATATCGGTAGAAGTCGTCTTCGGTATATAAAATCCAGAGAAATCGGTAATAAACCAAATTGAAGATATTTTCACATTTCGTCCACCGATTTAGACGTTTGAATACACCATTTTCAACGTTTTTTTCCACCACCTTTTGCAATGGTCCAAACCTCAAGCAGCTGTCTCTGATTGTTGACAAATTACAAAGCAAACTTTTAAATTTTATTGGGAGATTTGGTATCGGTAATCGGGTCAGGATTTGGTATCGGCCAGTTTCGTTTAATGATCGGCTCGGGTAGAAAAAAAGGTGATCGGCCTTACTAATATTGTCATGTTGAGGTTAAATCCCAACGCAGCCGAAATTCAAATTGTGGCAAATATAAGGGAAAAGTGCAGCGATATAGAAAAATTTAAAGTTAAACGATGAGTATCCACGTTCACAGAGAAAAAGATGCATCAATAACTTTTTCATGATACTGTCCAGTCTCCAGCTAAGCAGCTACCTATACCTTGGCCGCCTTTGCCTGGTGAAATCATGTCACTACTTTCAAAGACCGACCCTTTTTAGCCAAACATCCAAACAGCAAAGAAAGCGGAGCCCGCTCCATTATGTCGACAATGAAAATGGAGACGGCCCCAGTTATTTTGAACACTGATAATAAATGTCGCGACTCACCGTACAAAGTTGCGATTAGCTTGGCCAATTCCCGAACAGACCTCGTAGAAATGGGCCAGTCATGGCGGCTATTTTATGTACCCCCCTCCCCTTTATTTTGTTGTAGGTGTTGTAGGACTTGATAGTTTACTGTTCATGGTCTATGTTAACACGACGCCTCGTTCCAACTTCTGGACCGCGACCTCATGCGGCCATTTGTCTAACGAGAGATCGTTATTACTTTATGGACTATACCTACGTTAAAATAACACTGTTTATGTTTTTACAGAATAAATAAATCCATGTGAAAAAAAACCACTCGTGCTATAATTAGTCCGAGCAAACCCTTTCTGACAATCAACAGCACCGAAACGTTGCCTTGAATCGAGCAAGGAGTTTCGTTTCTTCAATCCAAGGCCGACTGAGGTAGAAATTGCGTGTCTCGTCTTCTGGCTCAATGACAGTTCACGCGCATGCCGAGAAGTAAACGCGTTTTAGCATTGCTTTAGTAAGAAGAAAAAAATCTGTCGATGTTGAATCAGTGATACGGACTGTCAAGGATACTCTACAGTATGACATATTGAAAACTAGAAATAGTAATAACAGGCTGATCCGGCATAGCATACACTGGTCTAGGAAGCAATGTTGTCATATTAGCGTTTGTTTTGTTGGGGCCTAAACTTTGATCGCCTTGGGTGATCGCGAACAATGCATGCCGTACTGTTACGTTTGTTACTGATTGTTCCTTATAACCGACATTATACCCTTAACATTGCCGGCTGGTCGCCCTTTTTACTGCTACCGTGCCAAGAATGAACACTTTCGCCCTATTACACTGCTACCTTGTAAAGAATGAACACGCTCGCTCTTTTTCATTGCTACCTTGCAAAGAACGAACATGCTCGCTCTTTTTCATTGCTTCCTTGCAAAGAATGAACACGCTCGCTCTTTTTCATTGCTGCCCATCCAAAGAATGATTCCGCTCGCCCTTTTTCACTGCTACCGTGCAAAAAATGGACACGCCACCCTTTTCCATTGCTTCCGTGAAAAGAATGAGCATGATTACCCTATCGGATTTTTTCCCCCGCGTTTGATTGGCTGTCACAATGACTGCTTTCCCCGTCTTCCGACCATCGCCTATAATTACAACGTAACTTTGTCGCACATGCAACTTGAGTGGGAAGTTTCCCCTTGCGTTCCACTGTTACCCAGCCAAACTATAAAATTTTAAAGGGAAAGCAATAAAATACAAAATAACATTGCAGGATACTGGTTGGTCGCATGCAGTTCGTGTACAGGGTGATTACAAAAGAAATATGCAGTTTAAAGTTAAACGAAAACTATTCAACTTATCAGTCAGTAAACGGTTATCATTGTCACGTTCTGCAACTCAAGTTTTGCCTATGCGAGACATAGATGGTCCATGTGTGCTCCTTAAATTACACGGCATACACCCACGTGCTAATCAAATTCCTGCCAACACAGTTTGACATATCCTCGTCAATTAGGGTAATTGCTGCTGTTATCCGTTCCTTAAGATCTTGTAGGTTGGTTGGAAGGGGAGGAATGAACACCTTTTCTTTGACATGTCCCCGTTTAAAAAAGTCGCATGGCGTTAGATCAAGGCTTCTTCGTGGCCAAGACACGAGTTTCTCGGTGTTCGTCGATGCACGGCCTATTCAGCGCTGTAGAATTTGCAGAATGTCGCAGAACTTGCAGAATTTTGCAGAACTTGCGGATTCTTGCGGAATCTTGTAGAACTAGTCACATGACGTTCGCGTGACGCGCATTCGAGAACTACCACTACTATGCAAAACTTAATGAGTTGCAGAATGTGATGGTGAAAACCGTTTATCGATAAGTTGTATAACATATCAAAAAAACCAAAACTGGTAAAAGGAACCGCCAACTTCCGAATGGTTCGGCCTTTCAAAGGAGTGATATCAACACACCAAAACATTCGCCCAGTAATCACACCGACTAATAGTTCGAAAGTTGAACGAAAACTAGAACATTGCTACTTTCGGTGGCAATGTTCAAGTTTTCATTTAACCTCCTAAGTATCATTCGGTGCGATTAACTTGGTGAATGTTGATATCACTCCTTTGAAGGGCCGAACCGTTCGGAGCTTGGCCGTCCCTTTTACCAGTGTTGGTTTTTGATATGATATCACTTCTTTTTTTTTAATTGTGTATTAGACTCAACTCAACTAGCCTGCACGTCAATGAGAGCTTGAGGGGCCATTTTTCCAATATTTTAATTTCATATCACTCCGTTGAGAGGCTGAACCATTCTCAACTTACTCGCCTCTTTATCAGTTTTTGGTTTTGTTTTGTGCATATTTTTTTTTAAAAAACGTCATATATTAATTAGCCTTGGGATAAACCCACACAACAACAGCAGCTATAGACACTTTGCAGCGCGCTTATGAAGGCATTTAAAAATCCTCCATCTTAATGGATGACGCTCCCTGGCGGCAAGACTCGGCCGCAATGGCAACAAACAGTGGTGCCCCCGTGGGGCGGCGGTTAGCAACTACAAAATGCCAAACTATCAACGTTCAAGGTTCTCAATTTAATCATCGGCTACGCCGCTTTAGTGAACGTCTCTGCGGGAGCGCCATTAGGCGTAAATGTTTAGCAGAACAAAAACGCGTATAAATGATGTCTTTTTTGCGTTGATCGAAAATGGTACGAGTTTTAATTTGGCACTTTTTCAACTGCGTTCTTTTATCAGGAGGGAAATAACTAAGAAAAGAAAATTTACATAATTAATAAAGTGACAAAACTGCGAGCGAACTGAGGTGACTAACTAATGAATTGTGGACGAGAAAAGCATTTAAAGTACCTATGCCTATACTTGTTGGTGTTCAAAGGTATACAGACAATTCCAAATACAGACTATACAAACCTGACATCATGGACTGCGACATGAGGAAAAAACGGAGCAGTTGCAGCATAACAATGCAAAAAAAACATGACAATGGCCACAAAAGATCATGACAATGGGCTTCAAACAATGCCTTC
>JAHWFP010213897.1:35873-55110 GCA_023313725.1 Lithobius niger | reverse complement strand
CCCCCCCCACTGTCATCAAGAGACCTTGGATACCCGGCTTCTGGCTTGATCCGTTGTAGCTGTTGTAGTGGAGGGGAAAAAAGATACGCCCTGCCGCCATTTTTTTTTTTTTCGTTTGACGTGTGTTTGCGCTGTTGTTATGTTTTTTTCATCAAAATGGTGTTCAGTTGAAGGGTTTTGGGTTGCAGCAATGAACGAGGGGTATATGTTTCGTCCTTTTGTGGATTTCCAGCAATTCGGGCATTCGTATATGAGTTGAGCGAGGCTAAACCAGCCAAAGGTCGCCTACTTGCTTCAAACAGCGAGGGATGGTGTTTACCTCCATTACAAGATGGCGGCACGCTTTGTTCGGTTGCCGTTAGCAATGGGCAACGTTTCATCTTATAGAGCAGTGACACGACGTAGTAATTATTGTATATAACTCTATGCTGGAGCCTTAACGGGTTAGCTGCAAGGGGCACTGCAGAGAGAAACAGAAGGGCGTCATACTGAAGCCGATGCTGTTAAGAGTGATTTCATAGACCTAAAACGTGCTATTTTTGTTGTTGGAGAAAACAACTTTATTTTAAGCCTAAGAAATCCGCTCTTCCGTTGTTTTTCCCTCCATTTTTATGTAGTGCACCTTGTAGTTATGCCCTCCAAAACTCATACTGGTGCCAATATGGCGTCAAATGTCACTGCTCTATTGACGATGCTTTATTGTTTAGAATATTGTAAAGAACATTTTTGTTATACTTTTATAGGCATATAGTTATTGCTGGTATAAGTACCTTCACATTTGCCGTACACCCTGTTTACACATACTGTACATTTACTGTACTGTAGAGCGTATTGAAAGTAAAGTAAGTAGAGTTAATAATTGCTTTACGTTTGCCGATGTAAAGTGCTGTATGAGAGGAACATTACGGTAAAAGAACCAACAGCTGCAAAATGACTAACAATTTTTATGAAATCCCATTGCGGCTACTTCAACTTAATAAAATAATGACCATTAGAAAGCATTTAACCGCTTACTTTACAGACCAACAACTCAAAGATTAGTTTTCTTTCTGTGAACGGCTTTATATAATATGATATTGTTTCTGATTTTTTTAGGCATTTTGACTCCGATATTGTTTCTGATATTTCAGGTATTTTGAATTTGCTATATGTCTCTGATATTGTTGATACTGTTTCTGATATTGTTACCATTCCTATTTTTTTCCATTTTTGCTCATTTTTCGTAGTATATCAGTTGCCAGTGTGCAGGCTATTGTGTGCGCAGCGCATCTTGAGTCCTGCAGGTATTTCATGAGCGGCTACGTCTTCCTGGAGGGAGCGGCTTTCATCGACGGCCGCCATTGTTTTTGTAACCATCTAGGATATCAACAAGGTGCTCTGCTATCGAAAACATACAATCGATTACCTGTGTTCGTTCTGGGGCGAACTCAAGATAGGCCGCTGACACTGTAAGTGCCTAACCGTTTTTTAGTTACTACCTTTATATGAAACTGTCTCAATGTTGAAGCATGATATTATTATTGTATTTTCTTGCACCATGCGATTGTATTTATTTTTATGTTGTAATCCGGCACATACAAGTTCCTACTGAACTTCGGGCCGTTTGTAGAATAAACCTGTTATTATTATACTTTAATACCTCCTTTAATACATCCATTAGACTCTTTTACACGTACATTTGAGAACTTCGATGAGTTAACGTTCAAATGTTTTCACCTTATTGGTCTCCGTGTTGCCTAGCAACAAGTAAACCCGTCATTGGTTACCTGTTATAAAAATGAGAAACGTAATGGGCCAATTAAGCCATCTTTCCTTCCATAACAGGAACTAAAAAGCAATGATTGTTTACCCTCGGTCACGTGTGCCTCGGCCGTAGATGATTTAGCTTCTGCAAAAATGATTTTATGACACGTTGTCAAATTTATATTTCCATTGAGAAGATAAAAGTTCCGCACCGTTATTTTTAAGGAAAGTGGATTGTGATTAATTCAAATTGCAGTCATCAAGCATTATGCCCTGCCTTGGTGGGACATTTGCAAAACCGTGTGTTTAAAATAAACACGTTTTAAACACACCTAGAAAACGTTTTTAGATGTTTTAAGCTGAAAACACATAAAAAATTTACAAATAGTGAGCTACACCTTATAGGGACACCCGGTCTGCCTTATAACACTCCGCGTGCCAAATTACAGCTACGCGCAGATCATCATCCGAGCAATTACAGCACCAAGGTCGGCTGGGGTGGTAGCTGCGTTCCTCGCATAGCTGCTGTCTCGGTTGGCTTTGTGAATAGTACACGAGACAGACTCAAGTCAACGATTGTGTCGTCACAAACCGGAATGATTCTCGTATTTTAAAATCACAATTTATAATTTTCTAGGCTAGAGTCTTATAATTTTGATTCGGCGATCTATTGGAATAATTAATTTTAATTTTTACTGCATTAGTCTATTAGATTTTAGATCTCATGGTAATTAATAGAAAATTAGTAGATGTACACACAGAGATGAAACGTCATGATTATTGTATGCGCGCAATGCATCATTTAGTGACGGCTCGTTAGTAAATAAAGTTCCATTATATTCAACAGCAAATCTCCTAGACGCCACATTTTAAAAAGGATTTTTAGCTAGGGAAAGACTAACGGTAAGGAAATAGACCTTTGGGGCCATACTTGATGTGGAGGATCGAGAAAAATGGTGCTGGGAGGTATATCCCTTTAATAAGACCTGATTTTGAAGTCCCGTGTAATCAACTATAAAAAAAGTAACAATCACATCAACAATCACTTTAAACCGTTGGTGCACGAGTATCATCATTGCTACGTTCCAAAATGGCCGGCAACAATAAGACCTCTGTAAACAATGAAACTGAATTAAAAATAATTTGGATTTTAAAACGGCTCTTTTGCAGTGCATTGGTTATTTAATTTGGCATAAATTGTATTTTAAAAATTAATTTGGTGCCTCCTCGTCCGTCCATCTCCCTATCATTAAAAAAATAGTGTGACCCATAAAAAAATGCACGTGGTGAAAATTTTCTCCAAACTTTTTTCAAAGTTTTTTGTTTTTAAAGTGAAGATAGGGACCATTTGACTGGAGTACGAAAAAGTGGTCCGTATTTTCACTATAACAAACATTTTATTTAAAAGAAAAAGAAAATCTCGTGCGTTTCTATGGGCCATCCTGTATATTAAGGAAGGGCCCCCAAGACCTAATTTGCCACCGGCCCAACCTAACGTAGCTACGCCACTGCTACCAGTATTTAGTTCTATGCAGCACTTGGTTTCAACAAGCGAAGAAATTTATTTTCACGCAACAAACTAGCAACTTGACTCCTTAATTATTGGCTGTAAAGTTGGTGCGTCCATGTGCACTAGAGGACAAGCGGTCAAGGTTGGTGATATCACTGCCACTATACGGTGCCCGTCTAGCAGTTCAAAATCTGCGTTTCAAAACTGCTGATAAACAGAAAAAAGTGCCCGTGATGTCATTAGGCCTAACTTTACCCCTTGCTTCCAGGTGCACGATTACGCACCAACTTTACACTCAATACTTAAGGAGGCACGTGGCTTGTTTGTTGGGTAAAAAGAAATTGATTTGTGTAATCCTTCGCCTGTTGAAAGTAAGGACTAGACAGAACTGGATAGCGGCATATGGCTATGGATGCCTCAGCTTGCAATTTTGTGGCAATCCCACTTTAACATGAACAGCATGAACGGGGGAAACGCCAAGCTGTGTTCATTACCTGTTGTCTCCACCATTACCTCTACTTCTCAGGTTTAAACCCCAACCTCTGTTTACTACCTGTTGTGACCATCATTACCTTTATTTCTTGAGTATGAACTCCAACCTGTGTTTACTACCTGCTGTAGCTACCATTACCTCTACTTCTCGAATAAAAACCCCAACCTGTGTTATCTACCTGTTGTTGCAACCATCACCTCTATTTCTCAAGTGTAAAACTCAACCCGTGTTGGGGTCATTCCGACCCAAAGTGAGCATTGCATTCATTTAAAGTCAGCCCTTCTACTGAAACCTTGTAGCCTTTAAGCACTGCCGTGCCAGTGACAGGTATGTCACCCATGAGGCTAGGCGTGCTCCTTGTTGATCGGATTATATTTCGCCAATCATGTGTTCCACACCATCTCAGCAGGTGTGAAGGAAAGTGTGCCAAATCTAAGGGTGTCACAGTTACAAGCAGCGAATGCCGCAATCTCTTCCGTGCCAGACATTGCTGATTGTCTTGTGTCTACATTTGTAAGGGTCTCGAGTGATAACCAGTACTCGTTCTCCACACTTTCGTCCTGTCAGTCTGGAAGAGTACAATCTACCATTTCCCAGTCAGAAATTTGTAGCAGCTTGGGCCAAGTCATGCAACCCTGCCCCAGGGCCTGATCGTGTTCAATATAAGCTGTTAAAATAACTGTCTCTTGCCTCCCTGCAGTTCTTGCAGGAGATGTTCAACCATGTGTGGGTGGAGGGTTCTATTCCGGCTGGATGGAAGACGGCATTGGTTTTCCCAATCGTAAAACCAGGAAAAGACCTGACTTTTCCTTCCAGTTATCGCACAATCTCTCTGACTAGCTGTGTCTACAAAGTTATGGTATGGCTGATCAGTGAGTGGTTGGTCTGGGTGCTGGAATCACAGGGATTATTGTCTGTTCCCAGTGTAGCTTTTGATGGTTTCGGTCAACCATCAGCCATCAACCATCAATGAAGAAGACTAATGACATAAACTGGCATTACGGGACTCTCCGTAACCTCTACAACTACGGCTTGATGGGGCAGACGCCACTGTTCCTTTCAGCTCTCCTCTCAGGCTGATCTTTTCGCGTATGTGTTGGGGCAATTTTTTCTTACCGGTATTATTTGGGAAATTGTGTGCCTCAGGGTCTATTCTCAGTGACGTTCTTTTTGCCGTTGCCATCAAGCTCATTGCTCAGCAAGCTGCTGTTGCACAGTCATTGTTTGTTGATGACATTGGCCTTCGCTTTCGGGCAGCTCATATGTAGACCTGATAGCGGCAGCTGCAGCTGTTAATTAACAAAGTCCAGAGCTGGACAGTCAGTAATGATTTCTGGACAAAATAGTGCGTGTCCACTTTTGCTGTCAACGAATACTGCATCAAAATTTATGTGGTCCCACAAGCACGTTTGCTGGGTCTTGCGTTCAATTCAAGGTTACATTGGCTTCCACACTTGCACCAACTTAAACATAAGGCTTTGTGGGTGCTAAACATCTCATGGGTTCTCTCGGGAGTGCTGATTGCACTACTGTGTTCTGCCTCTACCAGACACTGCCATGTTGCGCCACTGCAGCAAACTTGATCATGCTTGCATGGTGCATGGTTCAGCTTATGACTCTACCCTAAAGATGTCAGACACTGGCGACTGGGGCATTTTGGACATTCCAGTGGCCAACCTCTATCTGAAGTTTCAGAACCAACTTTGGCATTCACTGGTAGCAGCTACCCATTCAATATGCTGTGCGAATTCTTGCTTTGTGATCCAGTCCTGCTTGGCACATGGATGTTGACCAGACTTGCAGGGAGGCAGACGTGGGGTGGGTAAGAGCGATAGCTGCGATAGGCTCCTGCAGTCATGTCGGGAGATGGCCTTTGATATGCCCCACGTCTTGAGACTTCAAGTAACATTTTTACATTCTGCCTGGCATCCTCCTAAAAAGTTCCAAGCACAAGCTAGATACTTTCAGGAGTCCCAGCTGCTGTGTTATTAGCATGTTGGCTATCTGCGGCTTTTCACTGATGATAGGAAGTCTGAAGTTGGCGTGGTATGTACTTGTGTGCATGAGAGCACGACTGTTTCCCATTGCCTTTCATCAAGCAAATTTCCATCAGTTGTACTTTCGGCAGAGCTTCTGGCACTAGGTCAGACTGTTGAATTGATCCTTGACCTTTGGGGCACACATTTTATCATCTTTAGTGATTCCATGACGACATGTGACCCTCGAAACCCCTTGACACAGTGAATCCAAGCTCTGCATACCCGCTTGGCTGGCCAGCAGAAAACTGATTTTCTGCTGGATTTTGAGCCATACCGGGATAGCTGGGAATGAGCATGCTGATTCTGCAGTGAAAGGGGCTCATTTTGGTCCCGTCAACAGGATCTGTCCCTTGTTCCCTTGGATGCCTTTCCAGCTCTGTGTCTGAGAATGCTTGTTGCTTAGCAAGCCTTCTGAGATAAACAAGACGGAAATAAGTTGCGATCTATTAAAGGCAAATGGATGGTGGACTTCTTGAGTGGGTGTGGCAATGACAAAGTTGCTCCCTGATGGGCACGCTCCAGGAATGGCACTCGACAGTTACCGGAAAGAGGTGGTGCTAGTCCATTTGCATATTGGTCTTACCAATCTTACTCATTGCTTCTTTTTGCGGGGGGGGGGGGGGGATGGGTTACCTTCCTGAATGTTATTGGTGTTAGCGGCCAGTCATGGTCTGTTACCTTTTTGTTGATTGTCACCATCTTCATGATGTTGATCACCATGGTGTTCACCTTTCCTGAGACATAGTGTGTCATTTGGGCAATGTTCTGTCCTCCCGTTCTGGGTTTTTTTTATTTTTGCAGGAGATACAGATATACGATAAGACCTAGATTTGGGGTTTGTTAACATCTCTGTAATGTGTGGCACAGTGCCAACTTGTACAGGTGCTTTGTGACTGAAATTGGGGTCAATGACCTAGTTTTCAATGTGCCGTTAAACCACAATCACCATCTGTGTTTACTACCTGTTGCCACCATTACGGCACCTCTACTTCTCGAGTACAAATCCCAACCAGGGTTTACTACTTGCTGTTGCCATCATTACCTCTACTCTTTGAATATAAAACCCAACCTGTGTTTGCTACTTGTTGTTGTTGCCATCCGTACTGCTACTTCTAGAGTATAAACCCCAACCAGTGTTTGCTACCTATTGTTGCCATCACTACTTCTACTTCTCGGATACAAACCCAACTTGTGCTTACTATCTTTTGTTGCCACCAGTGCCTCTACTTCTAGAATATAAACCCCAACCTGTGTTTTCTACCTATTGTCGTAACCGTACCTCCACTTCTCAAGTATGAACCCCAGTTGTGATTACTACCTGTTGTTGCCACCATTACCTCTACTTCTGCAGTAGACACCCTAAGTCCCAAACCTGTGTTTACTGTAGGGGTTTTTAGTACGTGTGACAGTTCCGCAAGTGCCAACCCCACAGTTAAGGGAATCGCCTGAAAATGTGTCGTGGTGCTTATCACGGGGTTGCGGGAATTCCAAATTCACCTAAATTGGTGGAATATGGCTAGTAGTTGTGGTTCAGTTTTGGTTATGCTTTAATTGTAAAACATGAGCGATAGTATGCTCTGGCTCGCCTGACATTCAAGGGCGACACTAACCCTGGCCTAGGGCCTGAAATGGAATACCAAACGGCATGAGGCTTACTTGGGACGAGATGAATTGGTAAATTTCGGGTTAATTCAAGTTTTCACAGCAAGGCAAAATTGCTACGGGGTTGCAGTGCTAAACTAGCAACAGGGTTGGTCTGGTTTGATGTTAAGTTTGGAGAAACGGGACAAAAAGGGGAAATTTCTAATTAAAATGGCCAAAATTACCTTGCGATGCTGGGAGTTGGAGAGTCGGTAGCGGAATGAATTTAAAGTTAATACCTAATTGTTGGGAGCTCCGGCAGAAGACCAAGCGAGCTCGAGCCATTACAATTGACGTCAAACATTAAGTACAGACAATTCACAGCCATTCATTGTTACAACAATTAATATAATAGCATCATGTCAACTAACAATGAATATTAATTACTTTGAAGTGACAATGGGTCATCACAATTTGACGACATGTGGATCTTGAGCTTGGCAGATTTCACAAATGACGTCATCGGCGTAACCTTGCTAGGGTGGCACAATTTCAACGTTGAAATCCGAAATTAAACTCGCAACATTACTACCTGTTCTTACCACCATCACCCCAACTTCTAGAGTATGAACCCCAACCTGTGTGTACTACCCTGCGGTTGCCATCATTAATTACCTTTGCTTCTCGAGTATAAACCCGAACCTGCGTTCACTACCTGTTGTGGCCACCTTTACCTCTACTTCTCGAATATAAACCCCAACACGTGTTTACTAACTGTTGTAGCCACCATTACCTCTACTTAAACCCGAACCTGTGTTTACTTCTTGTTATTACCATCAACTCTAATTCTCCAGTATAATCCCAACCTGTGTTTACTATTTTTTGTGGTCACCATTACCTTTACTTATCGAGTTAAACCTCAACCTGTGTTTACTAACTGTTGTTGTCACCATTACCTCTAGTTCTCGAGTATAAACCCCAACAGGTGTTTACATGACTGTTGTGGCCACCATTACCTCTAGTTCTCGATCATAAACTCCAGTCTGTGTTTATTACCCATTGTGGCCATCATTACCTCTACTTCTCAAGCATTCTGGGAACAGTTTCTGTAGGTCATTCTTTACTGTGCTGAAGAGTTCTGTTTCGAAACATTGCCCTTCTATGTATTTTATGTGTTACAAAAATCTAGCACTCATTTTACAGTCTAAAATATTTTAGTGCATATGTAATTACATGTACCTTGATCTTCAGAGTGGAATTTTGAAATCATCTGTCAGCTTGGATGTCGTTCCTGCCGGCATTGTACCCTCGCCCCTAATCCATTTACTGAGAAGGGGTTGGTACTGCAGAGCCCTAATGTTTACTACTTGAGGTTTTTTCCTGAGTATAAACCCCAACCTGTGTGCATTACCCCTTTTGCAGTACTTCCAAAACTGGTAGAACCAACCATAGCACTCACGTTTGGATAGTGTTTCTGTTTGTATAGTGTTTCGGTTTAATTTACTGAATTTACTGGTCTGAGAAAATGCCAGGTGGCAATCTATTTTGAAAATTCTCATTCATGACGAATTAAATTAGACATTTTTCAAAGTTCTGTTCTATTAATACTGCACAGAGAATTTTCGATGAACTTCACTTCTACTTGATGCAACCCGTTCGTCTTCTTTGGGCTTGTCTAGTGTTGTCAGAAGTCTTGCTTTTACATTCGATCGTTTTTGATCTGCTGCCAATTTTGAATTTCTTGCTGTACGTTCAAAATCAGCTGCAGGTCACAAACGATCGACTGTAAAAACAGCACTTCTCTCAACACAGGACAACCCTGAAGAAGACTAACGGATTCCATCAACTAGAAGAGAAGTTCATGGAAAATTCGCTTTGTAACACTGTTTAGTTGAGCAACATTTTAAAAATAAGCGTGATTTAATTCAAAATTTACCGATATATTTGTTTTGGCTCAAAGAAAGAGAAACAGCACAACAGCGAAAATGATACACGTACAATAACCATCTGGATAAGTGTTCACCAATTCAGATTATTTGAACAACAGAGATGTACCAAGTTGCTACGCAGTGATGTGTGCTGCTAGTAAACAACATCTTCAGATTAACAGAATGGAAAGCCGACGCCTCAAGAGTCAAAGCATATGTTTATATGTATACTATATGCACGTGTTAAATGCTGCCTATGGACGTTTCCTTTTGGTCGTGTCAGTATGACTCAGCGGTAGGACCTTGAGCTTTGGTTTCAATGGCCGTGGGTTCGATTCCACGCTCAGGCAGTCTGACATATAAGTCCAAAAGGCAATGTAAATAGGTTTGCATCAGTATTTAAAATCTTCAGAGTGCCAGTCCGCTTTGGTTTCAGAAATGCAAGGAGTGATTAGGATAATTCCCGTAATTGGCGTAATTACAAATGGCGCCACTTAGTAAAGTACCAATACGTTACTACTAAAATCCACAGTTTGCAGAATAACAGTTCAGGTCTTAACTCTTGCCACAGTTTCTTGCAGTTGCACACAGTTGTCTTTCTGCTGCCCTACTACTTGTCGAACAAGTATTAGATTTTGTTGAATAGAACAGCATTGTATTGTATTTTATTGTTTTGTACTGTATCGTAATTCTGTTAAAAAACCAGCCATGACATTACCCAGACATTACCCGCTGATTTACATTTCAATGCTTAAAAGGGAATTCCTTCGCCAGCAAAAATTAAAATAAATTGCTGTTAATTTTTTTCTGGAAAAGAACATAAGCATCATACTGTAGCTGCGTTTTAATGTCTGTGCAACTGTAGTTACTTTTTCTCTTGTTCGATGATAAAATGCAATGAATTGTATTGTATTTACCTTTGAGTAATGAAGCCAATTTTGTACCATGCTTTATAATTTAGGGACCTTTTCAGGGTCAGCTTAAAGGCCTGAAAGGGGGGAGAGAGGGGGTGAATAGGGTCGAATTAATTTTTATTCATTTCTTTCAATTTAAGAATTAGTTTCCACTATATAAGTTATGATTGAACAGTTATGTTCGATCATCAAACAAAAATAATTTTAATAGGCTAATGCAAAAGTGTAAGACGAAAGTTTTTGTCTTGCTAAGAGAACAATTATGTCAAAAATTATATAAAAATGTACCAAAAATTAGGTCTTTAATAGTTAGTACTTCATTCAAATTCCAAGATTTTAGATGGAGTCGTGGTGCAAAGAACCAGAATGAGGTAAAAAAAAAAGCCGAACATGACATGGAAATGCAAAAAAAAATAATAAAAAGGGCACCATGGGGGGAGGGGGAGAAGGGATTCAGAAAGCCTGGGTGCAAACTTTACCCTGAGCTACTCCCGACGATTTTGCACTCGCTTATTGCTTAGTACTATTCAGAGAGAATACCCTCCATGTAGCATGGATAGAGAGGATCCTTATCTAATCAGGACCCCTTCCCATGGGCCTCTTACACAAGTCCCTCTCATGATAACATAAGGATCCTTTCTCTGTACCCTGTTTAGTGGGTCACCTCTATATAAGGGGAATTATTATGTGATATTTATGGGTGAGAAAGTCACAGTTACCGAGTATTATACCATGGCTGCGATGATTGGCCCGGAAGTGGGAAAGTTCATCAAGTGTACAGCGCGTTATGGGTTTGCCCACTCGAGGACCAATCATTGCAGCCATGGTACCATACTTGGTAAACATGACTTTCTCACCGAAAACTAATTTATGCCATGGTTGGGACATCAAGCTAACTCTATTAAATATTTTTTTGAGAATTGGTTGTAGAAATTGGTAATAATTATCTTGGTGTGAATGAAGGTAATTCCCTTTTAGTTTGTGGATGGGGGTAGCAATGTGTCTTTAGCTGGACACGGTCTTAGTGATGCAGGTTTGCACGTTTTGCATTAAGGTTGAGTTAATACTTCATGGTGTATTCATGGCAAAGTTGGTCGTTGCTGTGATCGTTCCTGGTCACATGATCCAGAAGTGTCTAAGGTGTGGGTTGTCAGCAAAAGTGTGGGTTATCGGGAAAAATGTGGGGTCACTTGATAACCCACACTTTTTGCGATGACGCACACTTCTGGCCACGGTTAACGGGATTTAAGCAACTGAAATTTAGCATGGCATTGAGTTAGCGTGACGTCGCAGCCGTGGTATAAATTATATCAAGAATTTATAGAGTTGGGGAGGAGAGTTTGTTACTGAGATCCCTACTGAAACGTCCTAGATTCATTAGTCCTAGATATTAGTTCCATCTAAGTTAATAGGGAGCACCATGTGTTTTATGCGGGAATTTCTACTCCGTTTTCAGCCTAAAATTAAACTAAACTAAACAAAACTAGCTTGTATTTAATTATTATGTACGTTAGTTTAGTTGTAATTTAGTTTACATCAGATTTGGGCTGAAAAATGAGCAAAAATTACCAAATGGAACACGTAACGCCCTCTGAAAACTCGGACTGAACTAATCGGAATGAATCCAACGTGTTTCAATTGGGACTTTTTAGAGTTACAGATTGTTCTCCACAACCCCATAAAATCTTGATTATATTGACAGTAACTCTATATAGCACGCAGAGAGAGAGTAACTTTATCTTATCACGGGAGTGCCCATTGGATGGGATTCTCTCTCTGCGCACTTTATAGAGGGGGTGTTCTCTCTATACTTTTTAAACTATTTTTTAACAGGCAGAAACAGGTATACTCAAAGCACAATAAAAATGAAGAGCCGTTTTATACAATATGGGAAGAATTCTCACTTTTAATAACAGACAGGATTCATAGTAAAATTTCAGGAAGTAAGAAAAGATTGAACACATTGACGTTTTCTTGTTTCTAGTACAGGGGAAGAATTATTGTCATCTGTCGTCAGTTAACGATTATGTTGCGCTTGGTTAAGTGTGCTAACAAAAATGCAAATGCAGGATGATTACTATTCACAATATACACAATCATAATTTCACTTGAATTTTCGTTTCTTATTTCAAATTGTTGGCAATAAAATACTTGTAGGATAAAATGGGGGTTTAAATGGCATCGTGGAACTTTCATTTCAGTCAAAATTTTAAAAAATATATAACGTTGCATTTTGTTCGTAAAACATGTTAAAAAGAAAGCTTTGTGTGTCAATAAAATTGTTACAGATTATCTTCAAAAGTTGGAATTCACAACAGCTTTTCTTTTTTTCTTAGTTTTATGTATGTAGTCTTAGTTTTTTCTATAAACTGAATTATGTATTTTTTCGTTAAATTTGTAAAATCTGGAGCTTATGATTGAAACGGATGATAATTTAATGATAACCCCCCCCCCCAATTTGGTGATATTTATTTCTAATCTATGAATTTTCAGAAAAAGTTGGTGGTCATGTATTAATAGCTCAGTTGGAAAATCCTTTAGCATAAATATAGCGCAGAAACAAAAATGCATGCCACATTTACTTCAGAGCAAGCAGTTGGAGTGCTAGCTACAAGGGGCACTGGCTTAAAATGGACGTAAAAAAAACAACGGCACGTCAAGTAAAGCCAATGCTGTGAGAACGGTTTTCTTAGAACTAAAAAAAAAAGTCGCTTTGTCCAATCCGTGACACTCTGAAACACAGATTAAGGTTATAAAATCAGAAAAAAAATAAGATTCCAGTTTCTGAAAATTGCAACAAACTACCAAAAAAAAAAGTTGCACGGTTTAGGCCTAAGAACTCCACTCCGACAGCATTGGCTTGAGTAACAGATGCCATTCTGTTTTACCTCCATGTCTACCAGGTGCCCCTTGCAGTTAGCCCAATGACTGGCTCCACCCCCTACTGTTCTATAGGGGGTGGTTCTGCTACTGTTTCGACTGTAGGCATCGACTAAATTATTTCTGTGTAGTAACTACACATTAAGGGAGATAGCGAAGCTCCTTACGTTGTCAATGCTACAGTGATTAATAATCTGTAAGAATTATTCATTTCTTACTCATGTACTCTTGATAAAATCTATCAAGGCAAAGGTCAAATCTATGAAATCATCGAAAATCTTCAAGTTGCAGATAAAATCTGAGAATGGAATCTATTCACACCTCTTATTAAACAAATCCATGCCGATATAAAAATTACAGTTGCTATTCGCTGTAAAATTTTAACCAAAATTAACAAAGGTAACAATATTAAATTAACAGTATTTAACAATACTAAATGCTTCTTACTTAAACTTTTTTGCAACAAAATGCAACTTATTCAACTTTTGTATTGAGACACTAATGTTCATTTAAAACTAAATTTTATTCTAACACCCTTTTAGAATTCCAACTAAGAAGACATTCTGTACTTACTGTAGGAAACAAACAAATTTCAATTTAAGACCTAATATTGCACATACAGGGAGTTTAAAATCTTGTAAAGAAAAGAAAAAACTATGCTCAAATCCAGTACATAGGAACTAAAATGAAGATCGGAAAACATAGTGTATGTTTCAATTGGTACCGAATTGAAGGATCAAATAAACAAATGCATTTCTGGCACATGCACATGCACATGAAAAAAAAGCATGATTTGCTGCAATGTAACTAATATAGGCCTACGTGAAATCTTCTTCTAGGCCTACACGTTCTTAATGTGCACAGTCGACTTTTTAACCAATCTGCTTTGTAATTGCCGGCATACAAATATAAATTTAGTGTTGTATGCATTGCAATATCTAACATGGAACATATTCTTTGTTAACATCATACGGTTGTAGTTGTAAATTCTTACTAAGCCATATACGTTTCTTACAGAGATTTTCAACACTGTATTGGTAGCCTACATTTTTGACAAGCCACTGTGTTCTACTCTGCCAAAGCAGAAAACATTCTGATTTCAAACGAGTATTGAGACAATTAAGGAACAAAAGAAATGTGAATATTCTTATTATGCAAAATTCACATCCACTGTTTGACAGGAACTTTCACCGTGAGTCACATAGCTACAGACGACCAACTTCTGCTAAAGCAGTGAATATCTGGCATGCAGTATATATAGGATTTATTTATTTATTTTAATGGCTTAAGTTGTTTTGAACTTACTATTAACTCGTTAACTTCAAGCTTTTGTCTGTTGCAATTTTTTTTATTCGTTACGTAGTTTATGGCAGAGTGCATCGCATTACGAGAAAGTGTGCACTTTCACTGCTGGGAAGCAACCCATGCGTGAGGAGAAGTGTGGTAAAATTTCACTAGTTATAATTTCACTTTCTTAAAATTGCAGCAAACTACATGCTTCTTTTTTTTCCTTAAAAACAAAACAAAAGACTCAAGTTTTGAAATAGAGTAGGCCTATACCGGTGATTTAAAACTTAAACAATTAAAACAAGTATCTTGCATAGGCCTGAATACCGGCCTCATGTTAGCTGTCTAAAGAAATGTAATTGTTTATCAAAATTCAAACTGTATCTTACTACATTTACCAAAAAAAAAAAGCAAACAGTTTGTGGGTATGCACATACTCTCAGCTATGATCTGAAAATAAGATATTCAGTGTATAGATAGGATGTTCTATAAGATGTTCCCAAGCGCAATCTGGCACTATGTTGTATTGTTTTCGTAAGACAATTATAAAAGAAACAGCAACACGTTCACTTAATTCAGACCAAATGCAACTGCTGGGTGATGAAACGTACTGTGAGATGAAATTGTGAGCTGAAACTATTGAAATTTGTTGAGTGGATGCTTGTAGTTCAATAAATGTTTGTATGAGATAACTAATGTAAGAAAAATTAAATCAAGTTAAATTTTATTGTAATTTTTGTTTTGTTTACTTGGAATGGAAGATGAAGAGGAGGAAGAAGGCTTTTTGTTTCAACCTCAAAATTTGTTTATCTGAGCACCACGGAACAAAATTGTGACATAAAAGCAAAAATTGTGGGGAAAAAAAACAGTAACGAATTAAGTGATTTATTTCGCCAATTTATTAAGTAATTTATTCTGCCAAATGAATTAATTGATTTGTTGGGAAAATGGAAGCATTTAACTGGTTTCAACTAGGGATTCAATCAGCTTTGCTTAATTTTTATTTGTGTGCCAAACGGTCTGCTGTTTAGAGGGACCACCGGACGTAGAACCAAGCAGTCTTGGATAATATTAAATAAATATAAATGTAAACAATAATAGGTTTGCGTATGTATTAGTTGCCACCAAGAAGTATGAGCCTACGGACAGAAAAAGACACCTATATGCCTGGACAGTTGGTGCCATGGTCCTGATAATCTGGGAAAATTTGGTATCCAATTAAGTTTTAATGGTTTTAATTACTTATAGTCACTTATAGTCACTCGACTTAAGTTACTTTTATCTCTGTGCATAAATCAGTGTTTTTTTTTATTCCAAGGCGATTTACGAACACCCAATTATCCATAATTAAATGAATTTATGTGAATTTTGTGCGAACAGTTGTGAGAATTATATCTGTGATGCTGCTTCTTTCCATTTCTTGTTTGTTGTCTTAATTGTTGAATAAAATGATATGGCAAACTCCATTAATTTGTGCCTTTACAAATAAAAAATAGGAATGATACACAAAAAAAAAAGGTACGGGTAAGTCTGTTTTTTCTTTTTGATAAACCATCAAAACAAAGATGAAACAATACTTTTTAGATATTGAAACTTCAAGACTTGGGTAACGTCTTGGGTACACCGTTTCTCAATAATAATAATTAATAATAATGTATAATAACACTATGTACACATGTCACAACATTATAGGACTTTGGCAGAAATACTGCCACCACAAAGACTAAAAAGTTACATCGCCACAGATGTTATCTCGCACATAATCTGAAAATTATGTCCTTGAAAATTTGTGAGATTCTTATGAAATGAATGGTATTGATGATGTTATGAATGAGTTCATCTTATGGTACGTTGGACTGTCACTGTCACTGAAGAAACGATAAGTTGGTTTGTAATCTAATTGCACTGTACTGATTTACATTGCACTGTACCCATTTAGAATAAACCAAGAGAAACAAGTAAATTCAACAACACCAGTTGTTGCGGAACAATATCCATATTGACAGCTTGGGTTTAAGATCCGGGAACCTTCAGTAACGTGTGTGGTTGTCAGTCTATCCTCAAGCGTTATAGTTAAAATCAATACTCCAATAACAGGGTGGCGTTTATAACCTCATGATTAAATTCCCTGGTTTTTCTAGATTTTTCACACCAATACTAACATTTTCCTCTGTTTTTTTTTTTGACGAAAGAAGGATTGAATACATTTTTTTTTTCACATTTCACTCAAATTGCAATAACTATATGGATTGCTTTGATAAATAAAAAATTGCACTGCCCTAACTGGTGTTGCTAAAACTGAGCAAAACTAGAAACGCACTTAACCTGTTACGTCCTAAGGAGTTTTCGTCCTTTACGTCTTAACACCTTCATTAGGACTAAAGAGTTTTCGCTTTGTTAGACATGAAACAAAAAGGACACAAAGTTTTAACTGAAATAAAGTGAAAGTTTCAGTAGCAAAAATAAAATCAATTGGCCATTCTTTATAGATGAAAGAGACTTTACGGAAAATATTGAAATTCCCTAACTTTCAGTATGCGTTTGAAAAATTCCCTGATTTTTCCCTGAATTTTACAGAAATAATAAATTTCCTGAATTTTCCCAGTTTTCCAGATAGAACGCCACCCTGAATAACACTGGAGATAAAAGCTAGGACTGAGCAATGCATCTCAGTCCTTAATTTGCCTTAGGGACTTAATTTTCTGTTGAACCGGGATACGCTTTTACACTGTCAGTCCTACAAACAAGTAAAATTATTAAAGTGTGTAAAAAAAATGTCATCCTAAAATTACGGAAAATAGCCTGGAAATTAACCTCAACTACTCTGGAAAACTCAAAGAAATTATTTCACAATTTTAATGGGACCCCTGCCTTAGTCATTTCTGTTATTTTGTTTCTTTTTAAATAGTGGTTTTGGCCAAATTGTCTTATTGGTATTGAAGAGATAAAACACCTTTGATGCCAGTGGACATCTTAGGTTCTTCAGTCTCCATTAAGAGAACATGCAGAAATCAGGGTCATTTCAGAAAAGGATTTAAGGTTTGGAGATTTTTTCAGTAGTGTAACGACAACGTCTTCTTGAAAAATTTGTTTTTAATTTTTTTGTTATTAAACTATATACACACTTTTGGTGCGCAGTGACTACTGGTATTGGAATCAGCATTGCTGTTAAGTTGGATCAATTTGCCCAACATCGTTATTACCAAACCTGGGGTGGAGATCGGACCAAATCGGTAAAAAAAAGTATATCAGCCGGTGCCTAGCTTTTAGCTAATTAACCATCTTCGGTTGACTTGACGGAAGTATGCTTAGAAACCAACCTGTACTTGTATAGCCTCAGAATGATGCTGTGTAGGCTACTGCTATTAATCACTTTGTTTCAATTTTTAAGAAGAGTGTTTACTTTCACTGCCCAAAATTCTCAAATAAAGATTTTGTTTCAATTTTTAGGAATTAATTAGGTACTTTCAATCCCCAAAATTTCCTAAGAAACATTTAGTTTCAGTGCTCAGGATATTTGTCTAGTTTCGGTACCCAATATTTGTATGGAAGCTGGGTAGCATTCAGTTTGAGTAAGTGTGTTTGTGTGTTAATACTCAATTAGGCTTTCTTTTTTTTTTAAATCACTGTACTGCTGTTAACAATGCAAATAGCATTACAAACCAACTCAATTTCCTTAATCTTCAAGTAGTTCACATCGTGTTTCCCAATGTAAAATTTCTGCAAATGGTTGGGGGGGGGGGTATAGTATCTGCTCATCGCATACTTCACAGTAACGATAACACACACACACAAGAATAATTAATATGATCAATATTATTACACAATATCATCTCAGTTCACAAGAAGTGACGACAATGTTTAAAATTTTTGTTTTGTATATTTACACAACCACAGAGGTCCTGTTGACCAAAAGTTTATTTTTTCTCTTCACCATCACACATTCACATCTATAGGAAACAAAGAGTCATGTTGTACGTGGATGACACAATAGTTTTCTTAGGGGGTATTGCACCATACGCACACTTGGCATCATCGTCAATATCGTCCAAGAATCACTTCACCGTTAAAGAGGACTTCTTGTCCAGTTCTGATTTGAGGATACTCAAGTCTTGAATATTGTCCATTAAATTCCGCTGGATGACCTTGGCTTTGGTCGCGTCTACATCCTTTTTCAATTCCTCCATGTCCCTCTTCAGTTTGGCCCGCCTATTTTGGAACCACGTGATCACTTGGGCATTGGTCAGTCCTAAGGACTGTGCGATTTCATCCCTGTCCGCCGGCGACAGGTATTTTTGGTAAAGAAATCGCTTCTCCAGTTCAAAGATTTGGTGATTTGTGAACGCTGTCCGTGATTTCCGTTTTTTCTTGGGCTGTTGCCTTGTACTGAAGATGTGCAGGTGGTCTCGTGAGGAATCTGCAAAGAGTAAGAGAAATATTTTTAATTAAATGATAATTCGTGTTACCATTTTTATGCAATATTGAGGTTGTCATTTTAGAAGGTTTAAAATCTTGAAACACGGCAATCAAAAATACTGTCAATTCGGCAAATTTACTTTGGTTGAAGTCCGTATTACAGACAGTCACTTACGCAAAACCAAAAATCGTCAAGCTCCACTATTGAAACTTGCAAATTTTTGACCATCTCTACTGATAGTTTTCTTCAGGCAAGAGTCATGAGACTTGCACAACAAACACGAATGAACTTTCTCAAGTCCACTATCTTCAAATTTCTTTTTTCTTTCCCGGTGAACTGAGTTCCAAAAGGCTCACTGGGAAAGAAGTGGGAAAGAAGTGGGAAAGAAGAGGGAAATTTGAAGATAGTGGACTTGAGAAAGTTTGTTTGTGGTTGTTGCGCAAGT
>JAHWFP010213897.1:19795-35863 GCA_023313725.1 Lithobius niger | reverse complement strand
AGATAGTGGACTTGAGAAAGTTTGTTTGTGGTTGTTGCGCAAGTCTCCCAGACGATCGAGGACGCTAGATCGAATCGAGCAATGACCTATGTATATGTCTATCTGGTTGTACGTCTGCAGAGTAAGGGTTTAGTATAACGAAAACATAACGATATTTGGTCTTTCGGGACAAACGTGGAACATTAATATTAAACAAGTGCGCTGTGTATTAATCAATGTATTATGCAGTACATTATTGTTTCATGTATGTGTATTTATTACTGAGGCATTTTATGTTGCATGTTTGTAATGTTTTACTCATCTGTACTGTTGTGCAGTGTGAATTTTTTGGCCTATACTTTAGGGTAGGCCTAATTTCGGAAAAACAATTCGTTATTCAACGACCCAGGTTTTACTGTCACAGAGGCTCAGGATCGCAGAATAAGAATCTAATATCAGATTTTTTAGTCTATTTTGAAACTAGTATGTTAACGTTTGTTTACAAATGTGCAAAATTACATTAATAACACAGAAAAGCCTAATACAAGCAAGTAAAATATAACAACATCACCTGCTTAACTTCTACGTCAAAGTGATATGGAGGGCATTGTGAGAGTAACAAAAAATTGCTAATTTGAACATCGTCGTAGACAACAGAAATCCGTCTCGGAAAAGTCGTAGTAACTGCACAGATACAGTAACTGTACACAGGGGTGTGTGCCATCATAAGCTCAACACCAACATGAGTACTGATAATACACGGCACTGTATTGTGCACATTGTGTGCTACTGGCCCATGAGTTGAATGGAAGCTGAGCTGGCACACAGTGACGTGTATTGTCAGGGCACAGCATCTTCAAAGTGTATACATAACTTCTACTGGTCCAATATGGTCGTTTTCGACAAGCTACTCTGTTGGATTCAAAGTCTTCTAACATTTCAAAGTGTTGCCTGATTGAGTAAGAAATATGGGAGAATAACTTTCAAAATTGTAGACAAAGCTATTTATGAAACCTTGAATTTTCGACGCAAGTGATGAGAATATGGGTCTTCATCACAAGATCAATAAAAACCATAATAAAATACAATTACAATCATGAACTACAAATATAAACTTGACGAGAGGTAAATACATTAAGATTCTTACTCTCCAAAGACACAAAGGTTGGTAAGAAGGCTCTCTTTACTTTTCGTCAATGTCGTAAGCCTATTTTTCAAGTTCGAGATTGTAATTGTACTTTACAGGTTTATGGGTTTTTTTTCATGAACGCGCATAGCCTATTTATATCATTTATTTTTATAATTACAAACTATTTGCTTGACTAATTCAGTTTTACAACAACTGCGTGTTGGAGTAAAAATTGTCGAACTACATCTATAATTTGCGGTTTGAACAAGTTATTTTTCATTTTGATGGTGGCATCGCCCACTGCAGACGTTTGCCACCAACTATACGAATATAACAATTTGCATGAGCGGGAATTGATCTCTAGATCTTTTACACTAAAAGCCAAATGCTGTCGCTTCAGTATTACTGATACAGCAAATATATAAAATAGCTAAAAGTAAATGGGGTGCTCATAAATGCACTAAAATGCAAAGTTTCTAGTCGTGTACGACTCTTTATCAAGCATAACATTTTTTTAAACCACTAGGCTATACGTCAAACTTAGTAAAAACATTTGGAGGAAACCACAAACGCAACATCTCAGGCAGGAACACATATTTTTTAACGTACAAAAAAGATCTAAATCAGGACAAAACCAGATAACAGGACTCCCTGCAAATGCAGGTCGTAAATGCTAGTACAGGTGATTGTAGTAACACTTTCGCCCTGTATTTGCAAGGGGTAAACCCTCTTATCAGGTTTTGCCCCGATTAGGTCCTTTTAGGGCCACCACGCACACAGCGGCGGCCAACGAGAATGCTTACGGTGTATGTAGCAACGCGCTCTTGGCCGCAGCTGCCAGCCTGTCGCTGCGGCCACTAGGATCTTGGGCGGCGTGCAGACGGCCACAGGGCGACCATACTTGCTCCAGATTCATTTTTCACCACATCATCTAGAGTTATCAATGAAAAACGGACGTGGTCGCGCGGCCCGTCGCCGCGTTTTTTTGCCTGGCCGCTCAGTGCGCGGGCGGCCTTAATGTGTTTTAAATACTTTTAAGCCTTAATCCATGCGTTTGTGGTTTTAGTCAAGTGTTTTTTTACTAAGTTTGAAGGTTAGCCTTTGTGATAAAAAAAAAATATGCTCGAAATGTCGGATTTTAATGTATTTGTGTGCATCCCTTTGGCTTTTAACTATTTTATTAAAGTTTTGGTTTCCCCCCGTCATTCACAGTAGTGTGTGTGACGTCTGTGCACCGCGTGGTAACAAGCATCCCACCAGTGGCGATAAAAATAATGTTTCCTTGTATGTGTCTATATTAAATGACGAATGTGAATTCCGTAAAAAAAAAATAGGAATGCAGTAGCACTGAACGACAGAGGTTCGGTATAATTTGGCCTCAAAGATCGAGGGTTCAATTCCCATCCAGGAAGCCCAAGTCGGAAAGGCAACGAAAATAGGGTTTCACCTGTATTTATTTCTTTATTCATTTATTTATTTATTCGAGCCAATTAGGCTTTCCAACCTGTCATGTTATTACAGTTTATCTGCTTCGTCGCTTGAACGTTCCTCGTATCAACTATAAAATATATCCCCATAAAAGTTATATTTTATGTTCGTTTGCACTTGGCACATCCGCAGATAACGTGTTAGTGTACGTACATTAGTGCAGTAGTGTACAAGACTGAAATCCTTCGTATTAGGTTTGGCCACTTACGATGAACCGGCGTAACATTTGAATATGGATTACCATTCAAGCCAAATAAACAACCGGCTTTAAATTCGAAGCTGTCCATGATTTCCTCCAACTTGTCGACAAGAACAAAAAAAACAAAAAAAAAATAATAAAATGCTAACACCTGATCATTACGTTTATGAATATGATTAATCAATCTTTGAAGTGTCAAGTCAAATCTCATTTCACACCTGTATTTTTTTTTTACTTCTGTCTCTCTTTTCTTTTGTTGGTTGAGAGAACTGCATTTGCTCGTAGTAAGACACGTCGGTTCAACACCTGTTCTGGTAATTTTTGCGTAGGCTGCGGCAACAGCTATCACGAACACGTAATTAAATACACCCGGCACAAAATACATGACGTATATTAGTCGTAAAACAAATACAAACGAATATATTTGGTTTTTCCTTTTCACTGGGATCAACCAACAACCGAGACAGGGGTGTCAGGATGCAGTAATATCGAACTACTACGTGCGCGGCGAGGGGAGCTCGGCGTTAGCTTTTAGTCCGTAGTTTCCTGCAGAAAGAAATGATATAGTCGAATTGCCTTCCTGTAATCCTAAAATAAATATACAACGCAAGCCGTTGTAAATTATATAAAGGAAAGGGGAAAACAAGTCGAACAGCGAAAAATCATACTAGAAATAACCGTTATGCACTTACGTTTGATCAGAGTGGCATGACCCGGATTCGAACTACAGAATTACAGCGATTCATATACATGCAAGTTAACTCATGATTAAGACTCTGTAGTTATTTGTCTTCCTTCTCCATTGCCAATGGCTGCAAGCATTCTCAGTCGAATGGAGCCCTGCTGTGACCTTAAGAACGGGTTCAGTGAGTCATCTTTATGCTAGTGGAGGAGTGGCCGTAGCGATAAAGGCGCTACGTCAGTGATCTGGGGACGAATTGGGTTTCCAGTTCGAATCCGGGTCATGCCACACCGACGAAACGTAAGTGCATAAAGATGGCTAACTGTACTACGTTATTTCTAGAGCTTGGTTTTCGCTGTTTGGCTTGCTTTCCTCTTTTTCCTTTCCTGCAAGCCAGTGATGCACCCAAGCATTTTTTGGGAGGACCCGAACGAAAAATAAAATTCGATATCACCAGATTTCGTTTCTAATGTTTTTAATCAAATTTTCAGAATTTTTTCCGATTGCAATAAATATTGCATTTGCCTAATTTTGCACAAAACTTTACTTTAAACTTCGGGTTAAGGGGGTATAGGACACTTACCCCCTTCGTCTTCCATTTGGTGCACCACTGCTTTCAACCGCTAAAGTTATCTCACGACGCAGAGGAAGAATTTTGCTAGGAACTACCAGTATATAATTTGAGGCAGGACGTAAATAAAATTGTGGTAGGAATTACCTGCCACAATCGTTTTGAGTCATAACAAAATTCAGGGGCCCTTCTCTTCCGGAATGCACAGGATCTCCAGCCTATGAGACAGTCACACTAACCACTCTGCCACCCAGATAAAAACTGCGTAATAGCACACATCACTGTAACCAGCTCAGCCTCCCCGTGAATTATGTATATCGTATAAATGCAAGTTTTGTGTAGGCTACTTTGTGAGTCACATAATAGACAAAATGTGTAGGCTACTGCCAGTGCACAAGTCGTGTGGAGGCTGAACTGTTACACAGTGATGTTTACTATCCTTGCACAAAGTCTACAGAATCAGCAGTGTAGTGTTTAAAATGCAGAATTTTTAAATAGACGAAAATTGCAAAAAGCTATGCGTAAAAAGCAATTCATGCCCTTTCCACTTGCAGCATCGTTACCGTCTTAAAGACTGAAAAATACAAACATCATTTAAGAGAATTTCAAGAAAGAGACAGAAATTTATACTTTTCGTCATCAACCAAACTTGCAACCCATCGCACTGAATTTGTACGTATGTATTTCACACAAACATTCGACTCTGACAGCAAAAATACCAGACGTTCGTAAAAATGCCTAGTTATTAATTTAGTAGTTACAAAAATTTATTTGCAGGCGCGATGAGATGGTTAAATAAGGAGTCTCCTGGCAGACAAGAACCCACATGAAATACATAAACAGAAACACAAATTTAATTTTCAGCCCCGGTGGACCTTGTTCACAATAAATCTCATGAAAAAAAAAAACTATTTAAAAATGATGGCAGCATCGTTAAGTTGCTGCCTATTCAACCAGCGCCGTATTGTAAAATTTGCAATGCGGTGCTGGGCCAGTATAGGCAGGAACTTAACGCTGCTATCGTCATTTTAAACGTCGTTATTCTTGTGTTTCATTGTGAAGAAGGGCCAAAATCGGGGTTAAAGATTAAATTTGTGCTCTTATGGGTTCTTTCTTGTCAGGAGGAACCTTTATTTACCGATTGAAGTTATTTGTCACTCAGGTGTGACGATGTCGTGGGAAAATATTGTCAAACCAATATTCTCATTTCTTCCTTAAATTGTGGAACGTGATGTCAGCAACGGTTATTTCTAAAATTGCTCCGATATCACCTTTGCCTATCCAGTTTTAAAAATTTTGCCGATACGGGTACCGATACAGATATCCAAAATTTAAACCTTAATTTTTTTTTGTCAGTGATGTTGCTGCGAGAGTGTGTACTATATTAGCGATTTATTTAAATAGGAAATATTCTTGTGGTACTATTTATTTTTTTTTTAAATCATAAATTCAAGTGAGGATGAATTAGTCCGTAATACTCTGATTAAAAATCGCCGCGCTTCAAACCTTCCGTGTGTGGTACGGCTGTGGCAGTGAATTCGTAATGTTACAAATGCGTTTGTTTTTCTAACGGTGTTGTGCACTAGGGTAAAATGGCTGCACTACGTTTCACGTAACCTACGTCACAAACATTACACTATTTTATGGCGACATACGCAGGTGGTAAACTGATCCGCCCAAGGCTAAAAACACTGTGTCACTGTCCTCAAAATACGGTATTTGTCGCTTTGCGCCACTGACGGGAAGAGCCTTTAATTCAGAACTCGGGACCGATTGGGGGAAGAGACAGTAAAAACAACAACAATACTAGGAGGTTTCGACCAATTTCCAAAACAAATTTAACTTTATTAGGACGAAGAGTTCCTTTGTTAGCAACGAAGGTGTTGGACAGTTAAAGCATTGTCCTACCGTGTGACTTATTGCACGGCAAATATTTATACTGCAAAAGGGGGCGTCGGAGGAAAGTCTAACTGAAAGATTTTCTAATGGGTTAATTGTTTTATGTCTGCCTAAATAAAAAAAATCTGGAAAATCATCTAAACGGAATGAAGTATAATGGATAATCGTACAATGGATAATCGTCTAATTGGACAATATTTGCTGCGGTTTCTGATGTTGTATGTGTAGCCGCAGCGAGCGAGATAGCGCGAGTGAGGCAGGGATGTTAGACGAATTTCCATTATAAGAATTTCGTGTCCGTTATATTGTAGTGTACACGTTCTTCCAATTATGCTAATTTTCTGCCGGCGGGAGTAGCCTAGGCCGTGTTACTGGGGATGGGAGGCTAGGTCTTTTTTTGTGTGTGTGATGGGGGGAGGGGGGTGTGGAGGCAGCAGCCCTCTCAGAAACGGCTGAACGAGGCTCCAAAACTAAAAATTAAAACAATAAGTTCAGAACATGGAAGGGTTAACTTTTAAATTTTAACTGAAAGTAAAGACGTTATAATAATTTTTAGCTTCCCTGTCTATCGGCAATAATTTCATCACATTTCAGGCTGAAAATGGCGCCTATCGAAGTGTTTTTTTTTTTTATTGTTAAAAAGACACTCAAACTCGACGTATAAAACGGATAAAACACTGGTACCTAATATTTTGGAGCAATTCAGTGGTTGGCTCCATTTTCAAAAGTTAAAAAACACAAACTCACAAACCCAGCATCCAATCTACCACGTCGCCATGTTGAAGGAAATGCACCAGTGAATTCTAGGTGTATAGGGAGGTTAAAAATTCTGAGTGGGAGGAAGGTAATAAGTGCAGCTGAGGGCTGAATTGTAAAGAGGATGGTGCAAAGGAGCCCCGGGGGCGGGGGGGGGGGGCATTTCAAGAAGGTTCAACATGGCGACCTGGTAGAATGGATGATGGGTTTGTGAGTTTGTGTTTTTTTGAAAATGGAGCCAACCACCAAAATACTCCGAAATATAAGGTACCAGTGTTTTATTCGTTTTATGCGTCGAGCTTGAGCGTCTTTTTAGCTATCGAACGTACGTGTTCCCAGCGCACCTTTTGTGTCCACTTGTGTAAGTGACGAAAATAATATAGGCAAGTAAAAATCTGTGACGGTGCTTTGCCCTTTAGCTTTAATATAAAGTCGTTTCTCCATCGTTAGCAGGCTATTTCTGTGTTGTTTAAATCGGATGTCGATATCCATCCTTTGCTAATAAGGTTGTCAACAAGGCAACTTTCCTATTTTTGTTGTAGCGTGTTCAGTCACCACATCCTTTCAATTCAACGTCGTCCGCAGACGAAACTCGGACCACGTGCCTATAAACTTGCACAATGTTGTTACACAAGTTGGAATTCAACTTTAAAACATTTTTTTTAACGGTTTTCCAGAAAATGTGTATTTTGTTGAAACGTTGAGTAGGCGTCACCATCCTGTCGGACCGCAGAAAAGGCTCTGTCGGATATGATAACAAGGTTGGCAGGGTGGCGTAGGCGTATACGTACTACACAACCACATGTCGCACGCACACCACATGCACGTATGGTAACGTTGGTGTATATACACTAGCTCCGTTTAGATGAATTGAACAGCTGGCCGCTTAAGTGGACCCTTTATAACCAGTCTACCGCTAACTTAAAACCGTTCAAATAGCTGATTGTGGCGAATGTTAGTAGACATTTATTTGGTTAAGTGCATCTTTCGTAGTTAGGCGGGAGGAGGGGGGGGGGGGGGGGGGGTTGATTCGTGCTGATGAAGCGCAACTGAAATTCTTGAAGTTGCAGTAATCATCGCTGCTGTAACAATAAGCGGTTGATGGTGGACCTAAGCAAAATCTTTATTATTAAACTAGCTGTATACCCCCGGCGTAACATACGCCGGCTAGCTGGTTCCCGCATACCTTAGCGTAACACTGTATAGTGGGCCCCGGTTTCCCCTATTGTGTGGTCTGAATATCCCCATCTCTGCTCCCTCTTTGAACCCCTGCTGATTTGTGTTATGGGAGTAAATGTTTATTTTCAATGGAGGACGTTTCTCTGTTCTGATACCAAGCCCAACAAACCCAACAACGGTTGTGCATGCAGTGATTGTTACTCAACCAACTTCGAAACTCTTCCAAGTCGGCTCTTAAGAGCTAGCTTTATTAATGCAATATGTCGATTGTTATAGGCCACACCTGTTTGTTTGACATTGTCGGTCGCTCGCCCTCTTTCATTATACACCCTCTTTCATTGTAGTGGATAATAATGATGAATTTGCTTGCCCAACCTAAGCGTATTATATATAATATAGATTTTTTTTTTATCGCTCAACGGTAAAGTATCTTTTTTTAAATTTTTTAAAAGTATTTTTAGTTTTTTAAAGTATCTTTTCTAGTATTTTTTTTAAGTATCTTGGAACCTTGTATCGTCTGAGGCAAACTGAACTGGGTCAATTTCGACCCCTATTAGAAGATTTAGAAGGGGAAGTAACCGCAAGAATTAGATACGGGGAAACCTCCGCCCACACGGTGTATAACCGTTTTGCCGAATCCCGTTTCGCCGAATATTTTTTTTTCAAGTTACGTACCTCGCTCGCGCTGCCGCGCTCGCTGCAGCGAAACATAGAAGCCGCAACTAATCACAAATTCCTTCCAATTAGGAATGCATCATTAACTTCTCCACCGTCAAATTTTTAAATAATATTTTGAGTCGGCGAAATGGGATTCGGCGAAACGGGATTACTGCACAACTGAAATTTTTGGAGGTGCAGGAGGTGCAACTAGCAGTAAATTGTCGATGGCGATCCAGAGCAAAAGCTGATTATCAAATATATATATTTTTTTTATTCTTGGGAGTCGTGTCGTTTGAGGCAAATGCTCGTGTAGAAGAAACCGCCTAATTTTGAAACTGACTAGATTTTAAGAAGGATGGGGGGGGGGGGGGGGAGGATACTCCTAGTAAGGTGGGGGAAATAAACTTTCGTCCACGAAGTATAAAACCCAAAGCGAAATGCATGCATGACAATTAGGCCCACAGAAATTATCAATGATCCTCACTAGGGGCGGAGGTAATGTTCAGAATACTCCACAATTAGACCCCATAAACTGAAGTAGCTGGAGACTCTCACCCTATCCTGGGCGACAAAGAGGCAGGGACTTTGCCAGGATCCCCTTTCCAGTCATCGACCAGATCAGTTTGTTTAGGTAACTAGGTATCAGGAGACACTGACGTCACTTTCGGTTGTTATTCGAGCAATTGAGAAAAATTTGCAATAGTCAACTTTCACACGATCTGGATTACAAACGAGCACAAAAGGTTTCTTATAAGTTAGAGCTACAAATTACTTTGTGGGTTGGAGGAAAAGTTAACATACAAGGTGCCCCTGACCAGCAAATACCAACAATGACATACAATCAACAATGGAATTTAATTTTCAGTCCTGAATTCAGACCTTACTCACAATAAAGGTAAAGGAGTAAGAGACGTAGCAACTGCCAAAGCTGCTGGCTTCCAGCAAACGCCATGTTTACTGTGAACAAGATCAGAATTCCGGACCGAAAATTAAATTCTGTTGTTGATTTAACGTCATTGTGGGTGTTCGCCGACGTGACGTGGGTGTTTGCAACTAACGCACTTTTTCTAATGTTGATGCGAATGATTGTGTCGTACGAAAAAGTTTAAAAAAAAGTGTACGGACTTAAATGTTTTTCTCTTTCTGTAGGTAATTATAGTTTACGCAATTTACAACGATTTATCGTAGTCCAAACTTATTTTGAAAAAAATTTTATTTTTTTAAAGCGTTTTGTGGCAGTTAATCAATCAACCCAAAACCAAAATTGCTATAAAAGAAGCTGCCAATTTTCCAAAAAGGGTCGGCCTTCGAAGGCAGTGATATTATTCAACGAGGGAAAGGCTGCCAAGTTAATCTCACCGACTAATGGTTTGAAAGTTAAATGAAAATTAGAACTTTGTGTTTTTAGTTCTAAAAATTAACGATATTGACTGCTTTCCTTAGAAACCAATGCTGCGATTATTTTAAGCAAAATAAATACGTGCGCTTTCTAAATTCGAAAGTATAAACGAACAAATGTAATATTTTACACCTAAATATTAAGACAAATTAAGAAGGTTCTGTAGGAATTCTTGTGGAAGCGTCAACGAAATAAATAATAACGTCCAGTAAAATATCATAAGCGAAAAATATTATAAACAAAAAAGAAACTAAAATAAAACCTTGGTCTTTCATTTTTTTTAAAGAGATCTGGTATTATTTCTTCGAAAACTACACCGTAGCTAGACGAGCTAGGCTACAACAAAGAGGTTTGGGCTATGCCAAACGCGTATCAGCTAAAAAAGAAATATAAGCAACTCAACACGCCGTTAAGCCTAACGTAGGCCTAAATAAACAAGTCTTTACGGCGCGCCAGTTCGTTTCTTTAAACTGCAAATGAGATTTTGCTCTCCCTTTGATACACGAACCCTTTCTTTCCGCTGCTTTGCCCGCGTCAGGGCAGCAAACTTCTTCGTCGATATTTAAAGCCTCAACGGTTTTTATACGCGTCGACAAACGGTTACCACTATAAATTGGAAACAACACGAGAATTCGCCCCTTTTAGGCCTAACATAACCCTAACCGAAACAGGGAAGTTTGGTTGGTTGGTTGGTTGGTTAGGCCTAAATGCAAAAGACCCAAGGGTTTTGCTTGCTTGAATTCCCACATTTCTCGCCGCCGTAATAGACGATGTAGTACACACAGAATGAGACCGTGTTTCTCTGGAAATAGCTCTCTTTTCCCGAGCGTCGTTGGTGTCTCCCTTCCTTACCCTTGCCCATAAAACAAATGAAACTCCCAATTCGAACAATGGTTCCCTAGAAAACGGCCTCCAATAAAACACGCAGCGGACTGACGTTGCCCGTAGTAACGGCAGCGTAAATTTGGCCCGTTCTACCAAGCGGCTTAAAAACGTTGTTGTCTAGCGCCAATGGAACGAAAGTGCGCCCAGCCAAGTGAACAAGTTGGGGCGGCAAGGTTTAGGTTATAGGCCTATAAAGACGCCAAGTCGAGAGTCACTCCTTGGCTGTATTTGCGCGTATATACATGGCTGGCTGGGAGTAGGAATGTCCCCCGGGGGGGGGGGGGGGTGGAAGAGAGGCATGAAGTTTCACAAAATTGTAGCCCATCTACATAAAGAAGTTGCGAAGTGACCATGTTTGTAGAATCCGGCTTCGTAAAATGAAATGAGCGAATGGATAATTTCCGTATACCACGAAATTTAAAATTTGCACCACCTGTACAAATTAATATTAAAGAGAAAGCTTATATACAGATTTTATATTGGACGACAATATAGAATTGAAAAGTTTTGAAATAGTTTTGGCGCTCACGGCAACGAAGAAAAACAGTCCTGATAGGCTGTAATTTTTAGTATTATGCGAAATAACTGCACTGTTCAGGCCATTGTCCGCAACAAATTTTACCTGTCGTTGCATCTATATAATGGGACATAGCACAGACCCGTCTTAATAAACCCAAGACAAACCAACACGACAAAGACCAAGGGTTGAAAATCTCCGAAAAATGTCAGCACTAAGAAAGCATCAAAGAAACAAGATGAAACAATCTTAAACTCCAGTTTTTTTTTCTTCGTGAAAAAAAATTCTTACTATCTCGGTGCGCTCTCCCAATGACAAGAACATCATTCCTTAAAAAAATCCATTTTTTTTTTACCAATCATTCCTATTTTTCAAAAATGTACAGTGGTTTCATCAAACGAAATTTGCAAGTTTCAATTCGAATGTCTTCTTTATAGAAAGCAAACAAACTTAATATATAGTAAGAAAATTATTACATACATTGTGTAGCGTCTGCAGTTTTCAAAAAACAATGACCATTACAAGACTTGTTTACCATTACTGTCAAATATCACTGAAATCTGCAGATAATTTTCATAGGTTAGGCCTACACGAATTAACAACAACACGTTTACACGAACGTGAGGTTAAGCTATAAAAAACGACAGCTTGAACTTGGAACCCACTAAACCCCAGAAATGCTGAAAAACCTTCACTATAGTTTTTGCAGCAATTTGTAAGACATTTTGATGACCTCATAAAGTAAAAATATTTACAGCCGTGCATAATAATTATGAGAAGAGGAGAAACATAAACTAAAATTAAGGAGAATTTATAAGCTAGGAAAACAAAAAATAAAATCAAGTTTATACGGATCCTTGGCGTGGAAGGGAAAATCAAAATGAGCAATGCAATTTTACAAACGATCGTTCGTGCAAAGTTAAACAAAAATGCGTTAAGAATAATTGGTCATTTTTCGTTCGTGTAGTTTAGTTCTTGTTTCAGTTCGTTAGCTCGGAGGGATTTTTAATATAATAACTGAGCGAATGTCTGTACTGGGAAAAAATCAACAAAATACTGTCAGAAATCGTCTTGTGACCTGTGTGCGTTATTTATAAAGGTTTTACTCTCTGCACCGGGGTTGAAAAGAATTAAATTTGCGGAGACGTAAGTTTTACGATGTTTTTCCCAGAATAACGATTTTCACAGTTAAGTTTTCACAGTAAAGTTTGAACAAACGAAGCGTAAAATGTCAGTATTTGGTTACAGTCCCGTAATTTCTTGACTTGAATACTGGCTAAATATATTAATTTATTTGAGGCGTCTTAAAAGATCTTTAAAAAAAGATCCTTTATGAAGTACGAAATTACTGTATTTATTTCATCTTTTATTTTTATTTTTAGGGTTTATCTGAGCAATAAAGTACAGTTTTACCACTTCGGTACTTCTACTACTCAATGGGCAATGACAAATACCCTTTACCAAACTTTGTGCACATTATTGCTTGAGGAATTCTTTGGGGTTCAATATTAGGCCCGATTTTATTTTAATGATAAACTGCAATATGGACGAAACGAAAGGAAACTACCTTTATCCTTGTTCGTGAATGGTGTTTACAGTTTAGTTAGAAATATTACCTACATATTACACAATACACATTGTTTTCACAGTATATGGTTATGCTTTATTTGCAGTGTAGCTAACTGTAGAGCAGCGTCATGTGACGTCATATTGGCTGCGAGATACAATTTGGAGGCAATAGCTACAAGGTGCACCACATTAAAATGTAAGGGAAAAAACGGTACTTCTAGTCAAGACAGCTGCTTTAAGAGCGGATTTCTTAGGCTTAAAAGAACGTTGTTTTCTCCAACAACAAAAATCGCGCGTTATAGGCTTAAGAAATCCAGTCTAATAGCATTGGCTTCAGTAAGACGACCTTCTTTTTTCCCTCCAGTGCCCCTTGCAGCTAAACCATTTACTGGCTCCACCATAGCGTTATATACAATAATACTACGTCATGTCACTGCCCTATATGGCTTAATGTTTAGCAAAGCTTCACTTTATCTTTTACCGTATATATTCAGTCGTCATTATTTTTCCTTGGTAGAGTTAGCTCTACCAAGGGTTTATTATTTAGCAAATTTTCACTTTGTCTTTTAGTATATCCAGTTTCCATTTTTTCCTGAATTGATACAGTGAGCTATCCACATGGTTTATTATTTAGCTAAGTTTCACTTTCGATTTTACTATCTTCAGTCACCATTTACTGCCTTGAAACAGTGAGCTACCGATGTGGTTTATTGTTAGCAAAGCTTCACTATAGCTTCACTATGTCTTTTACTATATCTAGTAGCCATTTTCCGCCTTCATACAGTGACCTACCTGTACTGTGATTCATTATTTAGCCAAACTTTGTTTTTTATTATTTTCAGTAGCCATTTCCTGCCTTGATGCAATGTGCTACATATTTAGCAAAGCTTCACTTTGTCGTTTTTCTAGATTAAGTCGGCGTTTTCCGCCTTGATACAGTGCGCTACCGAAGTGGTTTATTATTTATGAAAGATTCACTTTGTCTTTTACTATTTTCAGTCGTCATTTTCTGCCTTGATGCAGTAGTTACCTATGAGGTTTATTTTTATCAAAGCTTCACTATGTCTTTTACTATATTTATAGTGTCCGCGGCCTATATCTTGAGTTCTCCGCAGAACGAACACTGATAATCGATTGTACGTTTTCAGTAGCAGAGTGCCTTGTTGATATCCAAGATGGTTACAAAAACAATGGCGGCTATCGATTAAAGCCACCCCATCCAGGAAGACGTAGCCGATCGCAAAATACTTGCAGGACTCAAGATACACCGCGCACACAATAGTTGCCATTTTCTGCCTTAATATACAGTGAGCTATTTTTAGCAACGCTTCACTTTGTCTTTTATTAAATTCAGTGACCATTTTCTGCGTTACTACACTGAGCAACCGGTGTGGTTTATTATTTAGGAAAGCTTCACTTTGTCCTTTACTATTTTCAGTCGCCATTTTCTGCCTTGATACCACGCCAGACCGAAAAATGATGGAGAATGTCAGAAGAAGAGGGCAGTTTGGGTGCCTTGCGTTCACTTGCGCGCTCTATCGAAGGCCTTTCCTTTGTCGGTCAGCTGGTAGGGGCAGTCCAGACCCAACTACAAAGGACGCCGCTCACACAATTAGTGGTTGGCAACCGGTGAGAAATCACCCCTAGGCTGGTACGTCGAATCATAGACCTGACAGAAACAACAACCATCCTCCTTCTCCCCGCTACCACAAAGTTGCGCTTGCGTAATATTTGTGCGTATACATATACATATCCGTTGGGGAGTTGAGAGTGGAGTAAGATGTGTCTCAATAATTGGTAACGGATGAAACAAATTTAAAAGCTAAATGGCCCATGTTTTATTTGTCAGTCGACAGCAGTTGTAATTTTGTTGTTGTGGTCTTGTCGATTACGTAACGTTTTGTTTCATTTTTTTTTCCCGTAAGGAGATATTTTGACAAGGTTTTGAGCAACAAATGAATTGACTTAAACGTTCTAAAGAAGATAAAGGTATATTATTATCAAAACAGGTTACTTAAAAGTTTGAGCAGTTCTGCCATCCTAAGAACTTAGTAACTTAACGTTTTCCAACGTTAAGACCGGGTTTGACAAAATAAATAAGGTTCTCTTTTTTTTTTTTTAACGGGTTTAAAAGAAACCCGATTTTTTAAAGAGAAACCCTGTCTATTTTCTTTACCGAATATCGAATATTGTATCATCAAACTGAACTTTTAAGCTTAGCTAAAACCTTCTTTACCGTTTCTGAACATCATCGTTCACCTCTCAATAAACAACTCCAGCCGGACTGAAATTATAAATAAGCCTCTTATCGAATATTGTACACCAAACTGAACTTTTGAACAGAGAGTTTCATGAGTTTCAAGAGTTTCAGTCGAATTGAAATTTTAAATAAGTCCTTATCAAATACTGTATCATCAAACTGAACTTTTTACCTAGCTAAAAGCTCCTTTACCGTTTCTGAACAACATCGTTTACCTCTCAAGAGATCCAGCTCAATTGAAATTTTAAATACGCCTCTTATCATCAAACTGAACTTTCAAGCTCAGCTAAAACCTTCTTTACCGTTTTTCAACAACATGTCGTTCACCTCTCAAGAGCTCCAGCTGGATTGAAATTTTTGAATAAGCCTCTTATCGAATATTGTATATTCAAACTGAACTTTAAAGCGCAGCTAAAACCTTCTTTACCGTTTCAAAACAACATTGTTCACATCTCAAATACTCCGGCCAAATTGAAATTTTAAATAAGCCTCTTATCGAATATTATATCACCAAACTGAATTTTTAAGGTCAGCTTAAACCTTCTTTACTGTTCACAACCTTGTTCACCTCTCTAGAGCTCCAGCCGGATTCAAATTTTAAATAAGCCTCTTGTCGAGTATTGTATATCATCAAACTGAATTTGTAAGCTCAGCTAAAACTTTCTTTACCTTTTCTGAACTACAGCGTTCAACTCTTAAGAGCTCTAGCCGGATAGAAATTTTAAATATGCCTCTTATCGAATGTTGAATCATCAAACTGAACTTTTAAGCACAGCTGAAACCTTCTTTACCGTTTCTGAACAACATCGTTCACCTCTTGAGAGCTCCAACCGGATTGAAATTTAAATGAGCTCTTGTCGAGTAGTATATCATCAAACGGAACTTTTAAGCTCAGC
>JAHWFP010213896.1:0-40421 GCA_023313725.1 Lithobius niger | reverse complement strand
GCTCTGTGCTTTTTTCCCAACGTTCATCTTAATCGGGGCAAGTTACTCACTCACTCGCTGTCAACATCAACCAAACCAAAAAAAAAAAACATTAAAATATTTTAATTAACAACATTTTGCTCCCAGAATGTTCCATAGTTTTTGTACTCGTATTGTATTCAGATGAGCTGAACGACATAGAGAAATCACCAGTTTTTTCGACGAATAAAAGTGGGGAAAAATCACCATACCTAATTTTAATTAATTTGGTTGCCCCACCTTAAAAATTATTGCCACAGGCCATCCTCAAGTGTACCCAAATCGCTCACTATATATATATTCATTTATTTATATAGAGAGAGACCAATAAGAAACTATTGTTCGAATGCTGTATAATCGAGTTTGATTTGCTGTAGAAGCCATGTTTCCGTCAATGTCTGAGCTTTGCCTACTCATATTATGCGTGATAAAGTAACTCTGGACCCCCACCCCTTCACAATTTGGGATGGGTAGTCGATGACTTCATGAATACACTTGAAATAATTTGTGCAACTGCGTATGTTCGTTAAATAAATAGGTATTTTTGCCCAGAACAATGGGGCACATGTGGGAAGCCAACTCTCCTTTACGCGATATTCTTATAATAAGCCTCAATCATTACTTCCCTACGCTGTACTATAAATGCTTCATTGATGACAGTCTTGCTCTTTGCCACCTTACCCAACGAAACGTCAAGCTCAAATTTCTAAATTCTTATCATAGATCATCCATTAACCTTCACAATGGAGGCTCCTACCACCAACAATATCTCCTTATTAGACCTTAAATTGCATATAAACCAAAATAGAAAGTTTGAAAGCTTATGCTTCAGAAAACCATTCCAAACCAGTAAAACTACTGATTTTAAGTCATATCTGAACCCAACGTACAAACTTAGCAGTCTAAAACGTGAACTCACGAACACCAAAAACCAAACTACCAATACAATACACCTACTCGATGAATTTGCTTGCTTCATCCGGTAGTATTTGTATAATCGCTTTGTACTTCTCCAGCTCTTAAAATATGCAAATATCACGTGGTTAACGAGATAAAATTCCAAACCCGAAAAAAAAATACAATTTGTTCAATACGCCGTATACATTAAATGCATCGACAAAAAACTTTGCACCTTTCTGCACACTCGGACTATCCAATTGTTAGTAAAAACCCCAATCTAAAACATCTATAAAGGTTTCGTACACCTACTCCATTCCTCATTCCAGCAAGAAAGCATAAAACTCTGTTTAGCATATCCATGAATGGAAAAAACATGCACGGCCTCTAACATGGAGACAGTGAAAAAAAAAAACATCTGATAAATTTAAACGTCAAGATAAATCTATTTCATTGGTACAACATTTTTTTGGCTACGGGGCGTGAACTCAATATATTGGAAATAGACTGCTTTTTCTTTTTTCAAAATATTGCACCCAACACTCTCTGAAAGTCTGTGTGTTGCATTACACAATCCCCTTTCACAACCAAACCAAGCCAAATCAAACTAAACTTAAGCAATATACTTTTTTTAAATAAAAAATTACAAATTTCACCATCAGAGCAAATCTGCCTGCCTTGTTAGCTGGCTCTTCCGTCATCTTTAGACCACTTCTTGTTTCTGCACGCTTCGTACGTGGAATACTAGTTTAAATAATCGCTTCGAACAGTTTTTTTTAATCGGTTCTGATCGAAAATTTCATCTGGCCTAGCATGTTTTTTTTTAAACTTATAGCTTAGATTTTAATGAAAGTCTCATAGGAAAAACGAAGATAAGAATCACCCCTAAAATTAACAGGGGCAAGCGTGTCAATTCTTTGGCCAGAAATTGAAACTGGTGCATTGTTGTCTTGAAAAGTTGAAATTGGCACATTGTTGACTTGACTAACAATTTGCTCTGCGGGGTCCTCTCAGCGGCAAGTCTTAAGCCGGCCGTGCACTGAGCGACTTGGCCGTACGGCCAGGTCGCTGCAGCCAATGAGAATGCTTACCGTTTATGTAAAACCATGCACTAATAATTTTCATTCGAATTTGGCTGCTACAACCTGGCCGTGTGGCCAAGTCCTTAGGACCACCGCGCACACAGCAGCCAACAAGAGTGCTTACGGTGTATGTAGCAACGCGCACTTGACCGCAACTGCCAGCCTGTCGCCGCGGCCACTAGGATCTCGGGCGGCGTGCAGGTGGCCACAGAGCGACCATACTTGCTCCAGATTCATTTTTCACCACGAGATCGAGAATTATCAATGAAAAACGGATGTGGCCGCGCTGCCCGTCGCCGTGTTTTTTGGCTGCAACGACCACTGGCCGCGCGACCAGGCAGCTAAGTGCGCGGGCAGCCTTAAATGACATCATGCACGAAGGATAGCCATTTTTCACACTGTATGGATCGCTTAAACCAAACCGATAAACTCGGCGTGGGGTGGGGGGGGGGGGCCGAACGGGGAATACCCGTGTGTGGGAGTTCGTCTGTTAGCCTTGCCTTTTAGAAAATAAAGAGATTGGGAGGGGAGGAATGCGTCTGTTACCGTTTAGCATATAATTACACATTAACCTAACCTACAGGAAAGGAGGGACGGTACAGTGGGAGGTAGAGAACGGGAGGAAAAGGGGAGGATTCCAGGAAGAAAAATTGCATGTCAACTACGTGTGACAACGGGGAGGAATGGAAGGAGAGTGCCAGGCTAGCGGATAGGAAGGGGGATGAGGGTAGGAAAGAGAAGAGGGCGATGGAAGGGAGATGATGGTTCGAAAGGTGGGAGATGGGAGCAAAAGGGAAACTTACATGAAGAAAAATAGCCAGACGCAGTCAATGTTCACACAACAACGACCGAACATTGGGAAACAACCACAGGCCTAACAAAACCACGAGAGAAACAAAACCCGGGCAAAGAATGGTACGATGCTAGTAAATAAATAATTAAGAAGCTTTTGTGTTGATAAGCACTTAAAAAGGCGAGTCTACTCTCGTTTCTTAAGCGAGGTGTAAATTAATTTACGTACACGAATTTTCTCCCCAACCACTGACGAAGTGAACCTAATATCACGTTAAAACTGACAAATGTTCAGCTAAAAACTGCAAAGGACACCTACTTACCAAGGTTCTAAGCACTGAGTCTGTAAAATAAATGAAAGCTATTTTGACAGAAATGACTTAGCAAAATTGTACGTTTCTTTTGTACGTTTCTTTTGTACGTTTCCATGGACAAATTTATTAAATTAACAGCACTTCATGAGATATTGGAGAGTCAGACGTTTTAAAGCATTCAACTGTACCGCCTGAAATTACTCTGCAGATTTAAAAAGCAGTACGTCTATTCTTTCCGGCAGCGTTCTCTGTTCTAACAGTAAGTCGACCTCAACTGTTATTCGATCCTTTATAGGCAATATATTTCATGGCCTGTTAACTACAACCAGTGTTGCATAGACTTGCAGTTCAAACTAATCAGAATGAAGCTCTTTAACTCCGTAAGCAAATGAATGGTAATTTGATGTTGGATTTGGTAATTCCTCTTGAACAACGTGTCTGGGAAAAAAGGAATATTTGCAACTTAATGCGGTTCCATATTGGCGTCTATAAACTTTCACTTCCTTTAGAATCCAGATTAAAATTATTGTGAATTGTAACTGATTTAGAAAGTGTCCACAAGTCTGACCACTTTCAGAATGATCAAGTCAGTTATTGTCAGTTGGAAAATTTCATTTTAATTTCCCAAAACTTTACATATTACACCAAGACACGATACTTCACGACACGGTACACACAATATTTTCTAGTATGAAAGAAATTACACGTATAGTTGGCGTATTCTGCAACGTACACAGGGCTTGAAGGATATACAGTAATGTGCCATGGAGTTCAATGGAGCGTGTAATTTTACAGAGAATCTAAGTTTTTGGAAACAATATCACAATATCACAATATTATAAGTCTGTCCTCCTGTCCGGTGTTTTTCAATTTTTGCAGGAGGTACAGATGTATGACAAGATTTAGATGAGGTGTTTGAATAATATCTCTGTAATGTGTGGTGCAGTGGCAACCCGGACCACTGCACTTGACTGAGGTTGGCGCTAATGACCAAGCTGTCGACGCGCCATTAAGCCTCATCTCCCCCCCCCGCACAATATCACAACCAAACTTTGCAATATTTCTTGCAACACGCAAATAAATGGATAAAGCAGTATTTATTGTGAAAGGGGGAATGGAATATTTATAAAAATCACTTAATCCTAGTTTTAAACAAAGCTGTTATATATACCGACCATTCCAGAAAATTATTGAAAACAAAATCGTATAATCTTTCAGCACCCATAAATAATCTTACATTCTGTTTTAGATAAAGCAACTGAAAGTCGACCTTAGCCACATGTTCCTAATATTAGCCATTATCGGAGCTGATCTTTGAATTACAAATTTTATATTCAAAGAAATTATCAGAAGGCAATAGATTATAGAAAGCTGTGGTGCTCTTCTGCTTATTAAAATAACTAATTATTTGGCGAGCAATTTTTCTTCAGTATAAGAGGCTTCAATGAAATCCTCTTCAGAACAGCAAACATGTTCAAAATTGTTGTATTATTTTCATAAAGACATCACACACCAGATCTGAGACAAAGAATTATAATATGCCCTAAAAAGGGGTTCTGCTATGCTTTAATACACATTTTTCCTCTATAAGTTGAAGGGAGTTCTCCCTACTCAGACTCTGCTGACCTCCTTAAAAACAATTCAACTTCTCTCTCCAAGTCTGCATCGACGAAATAAATGGGCCGTCCCATCGTATCAGGCTACCAATTTCGAGGCCCATTAGGGGACCTCCAAATTAACGACCTATCGTCGTTTTGTTTAAAGTTGTCCGCTTTTAGTTGATACACGGATTCGTTTTTTTTTCCAGCTGAACAACGAAAGTCCGATACCATACTAATTTAAACAGTAATTGTTGATGACGTTGTTGTCATACTGTCAGCATAACTGATGTTGTTACTGTCGTAAGTTCTCGTCATTGGTTACGGGGTGGGGGGAACACCTTCTTCTGTAGACCGGCGATCGAATTCTACAACGCTCCTTGGAAGTCGTTCTAGCCCTTCAGGGGCTACCAGGCAGTTCATAGAAGTAGGGCTGAGCATGTTCAGATTCAAGGGCCTCCAGCAATGGAAAAGCAACTGGATTAGAGGTTTCAATTCGGTTGAGGCCACAGAGTGTCAGTTTTCGTAACTATCTGTCAATATTCGTAATTGAAGTTCTGGTAGTGAAGCTATAGACAACTGCGTACTAGGTCCAAAGGCATTATCACATCAGGGACTCTTCCCCACTCGCTTTGTTTGTTGGGTAAATTAGTATAGTCGAATGTCCATCATTGTCCGTTTGGTTTCCTCTGTCTTGACAATATTGGAATAAATCGCATGGCGAGGTACTGTATGTGATATAATGGGTCACATCTCTAAGGCTGACGTCCATTTGCATTTGTGTACGTGGAAAAACCTCTTTAACAACTTGTGTAAGCCGTCAGGTCATATTTAGGGACAAAATGGCAGCCCTCTGAAAAAAGAAAAATAGGTACACAACCTACTCGCTCAAAAGAGCACCATCATTCACAAGCCTAGAAAGCTAGTTTCCAATTTTTTTCGGCACTGGATATCACCATTGAGTGTGTCAGGTGTGAGGAATTTATTCGCTAGCACGTGGCGAGTTCCCACAGTCACGATGACAAAAAAAAGCCGGCCCTCAACTGAGTGCCTCATCACGGCTCACCATACATTCATCAAACGATGACACACACATACGTGGAATGGGTTATCGATTGAGTGTGGGAAGATCACTACCCTAATGGAACTTAGACCTGAGGCAGTGATCACTTGAAGCTCGGACTTACCAGTGAGTTTTTTGGGGGGGTGAGGCCTAATGGCGCGTCGACAGCTTGTGAGTTTTGGCCCAAGCAGTGTTCTCTTAGCCAACATACGTCATAATTGCTCACACCACGCATGGCCCATACGGTTATAAAACATATCAACGTCGAGCTTACTAATCGAAGTGTACAAGATAAATAAAAAAAATTTCTCCTAGTGCTAAATTTTGCATCTTGCTGTGAATCTTCCACTCCCAATGTCCTCCATACGAATGTCTAAATTAGGTCCCTGAGATATAACATCTAGAGTGACGAGGAAAATCGTAGGAGTTTGGCTGCATAATGCGGCTGTAAATCCCACATGTACCCAGTAGGGTCTAAGAGACCTGAAGCCCACTCTGATAAAAGGCACCAATGGTGTTGCAACAAATATCAACAACATTATTGGCAGGTAGTGCAGATGGGGTAAATAGTTGAACACAAAGGGCTAGTGAAGTACAGCATAGACAAGATGCAACTACAGGTCATGGGTTTACAATTTGATGTAAAGTTGAAACATACCATTGATTAGATACCACTACAGTTGAAGCAATATCAACTGTTTTAGGGTAGGTATTTTCCCTCAATAGTGGTCCGAGAACGTAGGGAGTCACATTAACTGGTTCTACATGATGACCAAATCAATGTTTGTCACATCCAGTATGTGAGCCTCCTCAAGTTCTTGTTTTACAGAGGCACCATCCAAGTCACATGAAGCATCAACACTTAAATGCACTTTGAATAAGTTATGGCGGATTCCCCAAACATTAATAAATTACGAGGGCATTTGTTTTCCTTCACGAACACACCCGAGTTCGTAAATTAGAGTTCAAACCTCTACATAGTAAATGGGATGCAGACAACAAATTTGCGAATGCATCTGGCATTGTAACATTTTTGTGATGGTGGGGTGTTTAAATTTACGTGCACTACGGTTGTAGACTATAGCACAAATGCGTCGTCTATATTTACGCTTGGGCATTTCGCCCTACCTTCCTGTTTGTACAAATTATTTTTACTATAATAATAAGTATTGTTGACCTGGAGTTGTAAGTGTAGAAGTCACTCGTCTCCTGACCTTTAACATTACACTTATTGCTATTCTTTTGATATATTACATACTGACGATGATCTGCAGTAGTACTGTGATTTTGGTCTGGTTCAGTCGTAACATTTGGTGACCAAGGAGTTGTTTCTAGGCTATAGGCCCAGTAATCTTGACAAAGAAAGGCCACATTCTCACAGTTCATTGATGGCATGTCAGATTGTTGTTGAGGCTGTTTGGTTGATTGTAGTTGAGCTACAAATCTTAAATTTTGAAGTGGTGCTTGGCACTGTGAGTCGTCTAGTTTGATGCTGATTCAGTGCCACAGTTATTCCCACACAGCTTGGGAGGGGTCGTATTGCCACTTGTGGTAGCAAAATGGCCAAATCCATAACATTTTTGACACCTTAACCTAAATGAAAAGTCAGATGGCTGGACTTGATCGCATTCGTGAAACACATGCTAGAAGTTTTTACAGTGCACACAATAGATCCCATGTCTTCTTAGCATTGTCTAAGTAGATTATTCCACTCCGAATGCGATTGACCAGGCTGATACAGTTCAACAATGCAGACGTGGTGATATGGTGTCATCTGTAATCACTTGTATTACAAATTGTAAAAAGTTTTACTGGAGTCGTCACTGGGCTCAACTGGGTTTTGGTTAGAGAAGCAGGGTGACGTAATGCTGCTTTTCAGATTGGTATGGAGGCCTGGGCACCGAGTTCCTCTGTTGGTCTTCATCATATGTACAAGCTGAGGCTTGGCCTTGATTAGGTTCGAAGGGGATTGAAGCTTAATGGTGCGACGACAGCTAGGCCATTAGTGCCAGCCTCAGCCACATTGCAGTGGCCTGGAATGCCAATGCGCCACACATTACACAGATGTTAACTAAACCTCAAATCAACATCTTATCGTTCTTCTATAGTTGGAAGACCAGAGGGATGTCTGCGCAAGGATATGGCAGGATACGAACAAGTGCTCTTTGCAATAGGGTGAAGGTCAAAGGTCGCCCTGAACGTATCAAAGATTTACAAGCAATAGTCAAAGAGGGATATTGTACGCCTCTGTGAATCCATATGCAAGCCTCATTCTCAGTTAAAACATAGCCAGTGACGGTGATTTCTGCCATGAGGGCTCGGTCTCTTCGAACATAACTGTTGACGCTTCCTCCAAGGATATCTTATTCCCCGGAAGTTAATTAGTATATTGGGTTCTAGGGTGCACAGTAGCCTTATTTTGCATTCATCATTTCGTTGGGCCCCACTCACAAATCTGCTCTTGTGTTGCTGCATTTGCATCTGTTTGCATCTGATCCAGTTTCTTCTTGGTGAGGTTCTTAAATACAGTAGCAGAATAGATGTCAAAACCTGTGAGACTAATGTATATCCAGAATTACAAACATAAAAATGTAATAAATGGGTTACTTACCCAGGACACAAAAGCTAAAGGGGTGGAAGGAGGATTTCCATTGAATGAGTGATACCTTTAACAGAGTTTAGATGCTGGATTTGAATGCTGAAGTCGGCGCTTTGTAACAGTGACAGTCCGTATGCACGTTTATCTTAACAGAAGGCAATATTGCCATTTTATGCAGGTGGCAGATATTGTTTCTTGAAAAGGCAGGATTAGTTTGGTTAATGGCAGCTCTTGCGATTGGAGCCTGGTACTGAAGGTCATTTACCACAGGAGCATTGTGCGTCGGACATTGGTTGCTAAGGAACTGTTGGTGTTTGCTAGGACTCTGACCGGAAGTGTGTCTAAGCCTGAAACAAATTAAACAGCGCACGCCAGGGGACAGTGATATAGGGTCTATGTGGTCACAATGTGATGGTTGCTTATTCAGAGCTATTTCAGATTATATGTGAACTGCCAAGATAGAAATTTTATTTTCTACAAAATTCGAAGGTGAATTATTTCTATTTTGATCGGTTGCAAAAGTATTCAAGACAACCGTCCCTGTCAAAAGAGAAAAACTAACCTGTATGATTTCCGAGTTACCGAGGCAAATAGTCAAAATAAAAGATTCGAATAACTTTGGTAGCTCCATTCACTTAATAGAAACTAGTCATCTTCTAACATAAAAAGGTTTATGAACTGGCCAGTTCCTATGAAGTGAACAGCAAGTGTGTAATCCGAGTTATATTCTTCAATAGCCGTAACATGATCAGCCTTATTAATCTCAAAAGGCTTTACAGGTACGCCGCATTAGGTTTCTTTTCTTAACATCAATGCAGGCCAGGTAGAAAGTCTGGCGATAGTTTATGAGTTCAGCGGTGTTTGTGAGTGAAATTAAAGCACCCAACCCGACCTAAATTTGTACCGGAAATAATAATTGGAGGCAAGCTCTTCATTTAATAGGAATAATATTCCACCAAGTAGTCAAGAATGGCTTAATACATTGATAATAATTAATTTTAATTGTACTTGGCAAGTGATTTCTTGACGGCTGCCGGGATCACAAACCTGACTGGTTAGAATTGTGGTTACGGGTGGTTAGGTTGTGTATATGCTTACATCGTTTTCCCTTTTTTTGTCTTACAGTTTTTACTCATGATAGATGAAGTATAGCTTCCCAATTACAATGAAAATTTTAGACCGATACCTGAGTGTCATTCATTTAATATTCATCGTCTTGCTCCTTTGTGGTAAGTCATGCCGTCATCCTTGTCGTCCTTCTAAGGTAGCACACTTCAATCGAATAAAGCAAAGTTTATTAGAGCATTACAGTCGATGTTATAATATGCATATTAATACGGAGAAATTTAGTACGCAATTAGTTAGTGAATTAGTTGATTGTTTGCTGTGAAACATAAAACAAAATACGGTCGTAAACGTGAATCTCCTCACCCCCTCCCAGATCTATGGCATCCATATTGTTTGGGCTTCATTGGGTGTGCATATCTTTTTAATGATGTTTCAACAGAACATTAGGCAAACAAAAAAGATTGGCCCGAAAATCTCTATTGCGGTAGACTGTAGATGCTCATGATCCTGACTAAAAACAAATCTTAGTGCACCTGTATTTAATGTTTGAGTAAGAAATATCTACAACACTAATGTAGTCTGGAGCCTCGACTTGAGCCCCTCTCTTCGCAAAACATACGGAAGCCAAATTTTTATTAGACCTTAACTATTTTTATAGTTTTACGGTGTTTATACAGAACATGAGGTGCAATACAGTTTACCTGAAGGATATAGATGGCACTTAGAGGTTACATGGTTTCCCGATTGAGTATTAAGTGAGCAGTTTACTCATTGTGTGAAGAAGAAGTAGTTAAATTGGTAAAGGAAACAGATGGTCTCGACTTGAAACCATCGTCCTCTCAAAACATATGGATCAAATATTTTGTTTGCGGCATTTGACCTGCGGTAATTTTTTAAGTCGGTGGTAATGGAACACGAGCCACAAACAACTTCTTCCAATTATAGAGCATGTGACTACGCATATGGATTGTGAAAGCCTACGGCTACCTGCTTAATAGTAAGGGACCAGTCATTATTTATCGCTTAGGGAGGGCGGATGATATTTGGGGAATCACGTTTTTGAACCCTTTTGAGGGGGATCACAAATTTTCCAGCCCCCCCCCAGGGGGGGGGGGGTTCAAAGACACACTGACCAACTGGAAGAAAAAGTCATTTTTCGACCTCAAAATTGGCACTTTCAGCAGTCAAAACTTGTAAAAAAGCCTCAGCTTCTGAACATTTTATAGAGCATTTTTTAAATCAAACGTGTCTTTTAATTGAAAACGAGATGCATTTCCTTACAACTAATGATAACTGTCGGTGTGGCGAGCTACTTCATTAATACGGGTACAGCACCAATCTTGGCTACTGGAATCATCTGCAGACAGTCGTAATAGTTATACGAAAAGGGCATTTTTGCGGGGTGTCACATTCTTTTTGGACCTTGATTGGGGGGTGTAAAAATTGTTTCATGTTCTTGAAGGGGGTGGAGGAGTCATCCAAAATCAGGTGGTCACATTTTCATTTTCTCAGTCCCCCCTCCTCTCCGGCTATAACAAAAGACCGGTCCTTGCGAATGAATAAACCTAATCATTTATGATCGAGTTAGTAAGGAATTTGAATAATGGATGATTGAACAGTATTAAATGCGTAGGGTATCCATAGGTTCAATGACTTAAAAGTTGGGCAATCATCATTAAATCCTTTAATTAATTATTCTTGCACTAACTGACCAGTTTTTGTTTAAGGAGTCAACAAAAATAACATTGACTAATCGCACTATTTTTGTTGAACAACGGAATGATTCGTTTTGTTAGCAAGTAATCAGATTTTTTTTTCAGATGGCATTTTGTCCTATCCCTACGACTACGAAACTGAAGGTATGTCACAATCAACACAGGAATCTTTAAGTAAAGTCATAATAGTACTAAAATAAAGCATATCTTGGTGCTATATCGTACATGGTGCTATATCGTATAAACTGGGAGAAGCCTGTCGGACGGGTGTAATAACCTTGTGGTTTTGTCTGTCAGGTGTATGTGTATGCATCATCAGTCAAAGTTAGCTGGTTTAATCATAATATTGTGCAACTGGCTAACAAACGTTGATTTTCGATTGCTTAGTTCACTCATTCAGCACGTCCCCTTACCACTGTAAAACCAAATTCCCTCTGCCTTCTGCCTGCAATGGCAGTGTGGCGTCACCGAATTTCTGTAACACGCATTGTGAACAAACGCTTATTTCTAGTTTGGTGTTGTTTCGCTTCGCTCGAGGAAGTTACTGATTGCTCTGCATATAGAAACTGACTCATATATCATACCCAAAGCCTGTACCTCTTTAAAAAGGTTTATATTACTTCATATTTGTTTATTAATGTACAATACCAGGCTGCCATCTCCTATTTGTTTTAAACTGTAAGAGGACGAAAATCAGGGAAACAGTCTGCGTTTGCATGTCACATCGATATGCGCAGATGTACGTCACTAAATACAACCTGAAAATTACCTGATTTTATATCAGTCTTTTCGACATGTGGGAGCTGTGTCTAGAATACGAATTCCAAGAAGATATCTGTTCGTGCAGAGCTAGATGCCACCGAATGAACGAAATTCAGAGAGCGACTAGGCTAGTCTTACCTTAATTGCATATATTATGGACAAAACAAATTAATTGGTGTGTACTAAAATAAAATAGGTACCCTATGACGAGGCAAAACTGACAAGGTCTGGGAACTACAACGATTTAAATTTTCAGTGCTGACATAATTTGCACCTTGCTACACAAAGTGCAAATTATGTCAGCAGTGAAAATTTTAATCGTAGTAGTTGCCAGGCCTTGTGAGTCCTCGTCGGAGGTACCTATTTTACTTTACTCCTTCTACTTTCAAATTAAATTTTGCTGGGTTTGTATTGTATAAGGGTTCCCTACAGCTCCCAAATTTTTACTAGTGACCTGTACAAGTCAGGTGAAAAGTTATTAACGTGAAGGGCTTGAAGAGTCGTCCCAAGTTTATTCGAAACTGAATGTTCAAACGGCGTCCTAATGATTCTGTAAACTTATCCCGGTTTCATCCATATTGGGCACGTTATACGGAAATAGTAGATTCTAGTCCATTGCTTTTGTTACACCCTGCATTTTCCCCAGAAACTTTGTTGCATAGGCACTCACTAGTGGTGATTATGTGTAAATTGACTTTATTGATGAACTGTTGTTGTTGTATTTAGGTCAGGTTGGGTTAGGTTAGGTTAGATGACGTAAGTCGGATTAAACTCTTTTTTTTTTCTGTACGCTGCTGGGCTGCGTGGAGATCTATGTAGCAAGTTTGCTGAACTGCATACGAAAAAAATTATGGTGCACCGGATCAAGTGTATTCGGCTTGTATCTGGATCCAGGAAAATTTCTATCTGAAACGAGTATTGACTAAAACGGTCAAAGTGCCAATTTGACTAAAGGGGAAGAATGTCACTGCTGCAAGGCAGCCATGTTCGAGTCGATTGTCCCACTCATCCTACTCTACCCCTGAGTTTGTTCTGCATTTTTTTTTATTCAGCTGATGATTCATTGGTAAGGCATCCTGCTCTAGCCTGTTAGTTGAACTAGAAATAATTTTAAGCAGTTGACACCATTTGTAGTATACAGGAAAAAAAGAGGAAAAACCTAAACAAATATAATTTTAATAACTTCCGCTTCCCTTCGTGGTCCTTCGTGGTCCTTCGTCATTTTCTCATTGTAGTGAAAGTCCTGCAATTATCATGTATAAGAAATGTTTACACCCTTATTAAAAAAATTGACTATTTGCTGAATGTCCGAGTTTGGTCCAGTGAGTAACATGAGTTGTCTGGTTGTTTGGTTGGGATCTAGTTTTTTGGATTCGGTCGATCCGTGTAAACTACTGTTTCTCTAAGACTTCATTTTTATTATTTTTTTATTTATAGCAATGGACTCAGTATGTCCTAATTTGATACGCACTGAAGAATTGGAAGAATACGACACTGGAATTATATGCAGAAATGAATATGACTGCAACGAAAATGAATGTTGCATCATGGCAGGTTATTCACCTCCAAGAACATGCCACACAAAGATTCTAATGCAAAATCGATACCCAGTTCCATATCTTGGCAGAGGAAGACGTAAAAGATCCCAACGAGGCAAGTCAAACTCCCTGTATTTAATTTTAATATGTACGATTAGTTAATAGCCTACATACAAATCCACTTGGTATTTAAAATAATAATTGGCGGAGCGAGCGAGCGAAGCGAACTAAGCATAGCATATAACGGACACCAAATTGCAAAATGTTGGTAGGTTGGCCCTTTGGTTGGTTGTGCATTTGTAGTCTGAGTGGAGCCGAAATGAAAGATCGGAATGGAATGAAATTTGGTACAACGCTTGATACCATTGCTGAGGCAAAATTTGTCGTAAATTGAACAATTATTACAGAAGAAATTACAAATTTTCGAATTTATTTCTAACACTCACCATTGTAAATTTGGAGCCGTGAATAGTTAAGGAATTCCGACGAAGCATATACCATGCTGGTGGTAGTCAAGAAAACTTTAAAAACACGACAAATTAAATTTTGGTTGCTTCCTTCTAGCTGATAACCTTTTTTGACGTAACCCAGTAAAATAATAACATTTCATTGTCGCATTTTAACCACTACTGGCTCATCGGAACCATAAAAAACAAAAAGAATTCCGTTGACGATACACCTTAGCATCATTTGAAAAAAAGAATGCTTGGAGGGATTACCTTCAGCATGGCAACGAAACTAGCATTTACACTGGCGATGGGAATCCCAAATATGAAACCTAAATCACCGTATCACGGTGAAATGATATATATATATCCAAACTATACATGAGATGATGTATTTGTACCACAGCACGAAACAACAACATGTCTGCGTCTAATAGTTTAAAGATTCCTTGTTACCATGGCAACGTGTATAGTCTCGAGGCCGTGGCGCTCTCAAATGCAGCTGCTACTTACGAAATAAAAATGACAACTAAAAATTAGGCCTAAAAACTAAAAATTAGGTCTAAAGGCTAAAGTAGACCTAAGAGCTAACACTTTTTTGACCTGCAATATTGTGATTGTTACTGGTAGATTATAATACTGTTTTCGTATCTCTGTCGCCGTGCGTGATAGAGATGTGAGCCTCAATATTTTCGTTGGTGGTGTTGTCGAGTATTATACCAGCGGCAGCATTGCCAACCTGCTGAATCTTTTGAGTATTGTTAAAAACTAACGCTCTGATGATTGTTTGGCTTACAGTTAAATGCTTTATTATTAACATTTGTAATTTAGGGAAGGCACTTTACACAGGAGTAATTATTGTTGTAAACAATGCTAGAATTATTAGTGGCTGCAGCCACACCACCGTAGCAAACGTGCCGTTTTATTTTTAGTCGGCGGTGATGGCTCACATCTTTAGTGTCGGATGTGGAAAGAAGCTAAAAATAAGTAAGCAAACGAAAGCCTATTAAAATAAATATGATACGTAGCTTTGGCCTGTCTGAAGAAAAAAGCTAAAATAAGACAAAGGCCTGCAAATAATGGTCCTTTTTTGATTGGTCCCTTAGATGGCAGCTTCCTCTCTCATCCAAAAAGTGTCATAGTTTCGCTATTGGTGGATATTCCAGCAGCCCTAATTATTTTCTGGGTGATTCCTGCCTAAGGGAAACTTTTGGCAGTTTCCGCGATCTTTGTGTCTGGTTTCAGAACGATTTGGGGTTCACCACTCACTGTATTTCTATTGCAGCGGTAGCCAGCCGCAGAGCAGCAACGGTTCGTCGTTGTTTTAACTCTGGAATCCGTAACACCGGTATTTGGGCTTATAAAGTCTTTGTCAGGCTACTGCTTGAGTATGCCAGTCAAGTTTGGTCACCTAACCTCCTTAAAGATATTGATCGGATTGAAGCCGTTCAAAGGAAACATACTAAGGCGAGGCCCGGCATGCATTCTTTGCCGTACAGTCAACGACTACATCTTCTCTAGTTGGACACACTTGAGTGCAGGCACTTGAGGGCGGACCTGGTTCTAACTTTTAAGATTGTGCATTCCATGTTCCCTTTGGAACTCTCCTTTTTCGAAATTAACCTCTTCACTAAAACTCGCGGTAACTGTTTGAAGCTCGTTCTTCCGAGATTTCGTCTAAATTTCCGGAGGTCCTTCTTCGCTTTGAGAGTGGTAACTGTTTGGAAGTGAAATCCAAAAAGGATAAAACAGATTTCAATGGGTTCCCTGTATTTTAAAATAATATGTCAGGCATCTTATATTTGCATCCAATTGTAAAACGTGTCCTGTGTTTGGCTAGTGGGGTTGTTTCAGAGATCTCATGAGAAGCAAAAACTTTTCGATAGCCAATGTTTATGGGTTTTATTGCCAGTGGCAATACCTTAAGCTATGTTTGCTATTGATAATTTTTTTCTTTCAACAGTTGTATTCTAAAAATTTACTTTAGAACACAGTGAGTCATCGAACAAAAATTATCATATATGGGGTCGAGAGGTATTACTAACTGGAATACCAGGTTGCAATACTTCAAAGCAAAAGCAGGGTGGAGTGCCAAAGGCTTGATTATTATTTTCCATCTGAGCAATTAGGTTTTTGGTATGTGTTCTCAGGTATGATTACATTAAATCCTGATGTTTAATTTTTTTTTTTTTTTTTAAAGTAAATTTCTTTGAGCCTTAAGTCAGCCGAAGCAACTGAATGCTTGTATGGCTGAACCGGCTCAATTTTGAACATTACCAGACTTTTAGAGAAGAAGAAATATCTGGTAAAGGGAGGTGCCAACCCGGGGATTCGATCCGGGAAACCTCCGATCATCGTAGGGTCCGAAAGAATGTCCAGAATTGGCCAGAAAAATTCCCATAGCCGCTGAAGGAGCATGGTAGCCTCTCACGCTACCCTGGCCGGCAGTCCTGGCGGGGACTTTGCCAAGGTCCCCTTTCCAGGGGTTCGACCAGATCCGCAAACCTCCAGTATATTAATGGTTTAATATACTGAAATGTAATAAATAGAGGCTTTTGTATGCCTTCACCACTCAAATTTGCTTGGGTGGCAGGCTTCCAACTCTGAATTGTATTGAATTACTGAATTTAGTTAATTATTTCCAGGTTGACACTCTTCAGAGTACGCTTCTGTAGTCAACACGAAGTGTAAATTTTAGTATGAGTTGGCATTTTTTAAATTTGTGTCTTGATGTGTTACATTCTATTTAAAGAATAGTTTTTTAACGTTGGGAACAGGATGTTTATAAATTTTCTGATCTATCACTAAATGATAGCTGAAAGTAGCTGAACGTAGGTTTGGTCATCTTTAGGCCCAACACCATTTATGTGACCCAGACAGCTGGCGAGTATCACGAGACCAAAACTGTAAAGTGTCGAGTAGCGCTGCTAACTACATTTCAGCAAGACAGTCATGCCGAGCAACTCGAGATAATTTAGCACGCTTCTGCTCAGTCTAAAATATTTCTGATACTAGCGGGGTCAACTGTACTTACCGGCAACCAATCACGAAGAAGCGCCAATGACGTTTCATACAAAGTAGCGACGATAAGCAAGCCATTGCGTATCCCAGCACTCGATCAGTTTGTCACTCAGGTTTCGCTAAATACTTTCGTTTTGCGACAAACGAAATGAACAAGCACAGAGATCGGCATGTATTTAATAATCATGGCTATGAAGTGGCATGCTTACTAGGGTCAAATCGTTAGGCGTGCTGTTATTCTTCCCTGTTCAAAATTCACCGCCATCAAAATCAGCGCAAGACAGGATGGTTCACGTCTCACAGATGTTGGGAACTTGCTTTCGTCTTGGAAAATTAGAGAACAATCCACTGATTCCAAAACTGATCTTGTAATAATCTAAATAGCTTGCAATAATTAGCAGTAAACAAAAATAATTGGTTCACAGCAAATTCCATTCAATCTAACCCACACACTTGAATGGAATTTGAGGAACGAGAAGCTAGAGCTAGTTGGGTGGCCCAGCAAGGAAAGCGGGATGCTACTCCCTGTGGTACCGGTATCTGGCTCGCAGGTCTCGCGTAAATGGAGTTTGGCCTTCAAGCGGAACTAGACGGAAAACAACGCAAATAAACAAAAACAATAAAAATACGTGTAGTCCATCGGCCAGTCTTGCAATATATTTTCATTTCAAATTATTACGATCTTGATCACAGGTAAAACAAAATCATAGAATAAAAACAAAAATTATTTTTTTTAATTCTGGGTCTGGAACACACAATCATATGCAACCAGTATTCAAATCAGGACTCAATGAGTCGACAAGAATCAATAGCATATTCAGTCTTTAGTCAAAGACTCAGACTACATCACCATTGTATTCGAAATCTCAGCCTACATCACCATTCAAAGAGCATTTTAGCAATGTTAATGCAGCAACTACTTTCCTTCAAAATGGAGATGACATGTAAATACAACTAAGTGCTTAATAGTTTTATCATGAAACACTGTGAAATCTGGATAAATCTACCATTTATAGCATGGGTTTGAAAAGCATTTGTCTATTTTAGGTAAAATAATCTGTCAGTGTGCTCATTTCTACGTTTCGTCAGAGGATATTGCGTATAAACTGGTTATTACCTAAAAAAAGACAAATTGTTCATCTATAATAAATTTATTTAAAATGTACATTTTGAAGATTCCATGAATGTACAAGGAGATATACGTACTAATATTCCCTTTTCGAATTTATTTATTTTTAATAAATAAGCACATTAAGGTAAATAATAAAGGTTAGCAATTCCAACAGCGAATAATGCATTAGAAATTAACGTAGTTCAGTAAGTAACATCTGTTAGCGTATTTTTCATTTGAGTGACACGACTTGAATTAAAACTATCAAAGTTTTCCTTATCAATATTACGATCATGAAATCTTTACAGCCATGGCCACTCGTTCATCAGAGAAGGATTGTTTACCAGTTCAAATAAAAATCACCGTTACTCTAGTGAAATATAGTAGCAGTGGCGTATTGTACTAGGTTTTTTCAAGTGCATTGTTTCACTATTATCTTATACCCAAATTACCGTACCATATATTTATTTTCTTAGTTGTGGGAATGGTGCCTGTAAATAAATCAATGAATTATACATAATTTACTTAAAAGGCGACTGCATTGTAAGGATTTCATTGTTGATCGTGACACATACAATAATGAAATCATGGTGGGATTAAAATTTTCGAATTTATCTTTCTGTAAAGATGACTTAGATGGCCCTTAAAGAATATATTGATAAATTAAAAAAATTAACTAACTTGAAGAAAAATTTGCAACCTGAAATATGTCGCTAATAGTTGGACATATATACATTGTTTTTACAAAACATGGTCAAAATATATCTTAGGAATACATTAGAAATGGTAGTAGACTTTAATGTATCCCTGAAGTAATTTTCCAACCTTGTTATTTCTGATGACGATATGTCATGCAGGAAAGTTAGTGCAGACAGAAATTATGCTGTAATACGCATTGCATTGAGATGGGCTATATAACCACCACCTAATACTCTCTAATGAAACGTAAACCTGAGCACATTGCTACTTTACTAAATTGGAGTAGGTCTTGGCTACCTAATAATAACAGCATTTTACAATTTATCAATCGGCTATTTTTGAAACCAATTTACAAATAAAAAGGTTCCATTTAAGCTTTGCTACAGTGTTCTTTGTAAATTTGATTAGGTACGAGATTTTTGTCTATCTATTTCGTGATCATATGATTAGCTGTTGTTGCCACTATTACAATGAGTGTAATGAACACGTCTATTAGATGGTAAGTGTACTGGTTGTGTGTAATGTGATTTTTTATTTTAGTATGGAGAGTTTGATTTACGTCTTCTTAAACTGTTTCCTGTAATCAAGATCCTGATGCCTAGATCAAAATTAAGTTATGGTTTGTTTAATAAATGTATGCAAAGACTGCCGGTGGGCTTTATGGTTTTTATTGCTTTTAACATGCGAATACGAGCATTCTTCTTTCTAGGTGAAAACAATTACGAAGGAACCAACAGGCCAGTGAATTACAGAAGAGATTTTCAAATGGATTCCACTGCTAATGCTAATGGTGATGGCTATCCCGTTGTTACCGCACCGTTGTTTACAAAAGGACTAAGAGGGACGGCTGGTGCCAGTCATAGTGCCAACAATCAAATTACTAGCCATATGGAGAAAGCTATCGAGGGTTCACACGAAAAGAGAAAACACAGACTGTTTGTGCAAAACACCAAACTACCGAATAATAACTTCAACAATTACAATTACTTCAATATTCATCAAAACTCCCTAAAAAATGCAAATAACAACCAACATTTCAGAATTAATTATCTCAGCAATGAAAAGGCTGATTCCAACATGTATGGTCACCCATTACGAAACTTTGCTGAAAACTCTAAACAAGATTACAGTGTTAACAATGATGAAAGTGTGAATTTAAATATCAAGAAAAACAGCAATTATTTAAAAGGTAGACGAAAAGTAAAGCGTGGCAGAAATGTAATAGATGTAACAAACACTGTAAATAATCAGGGGAAAGATTATACAAAAAACCCGAAATCTAAAACATCAAGAAATGTTAACAATGTGTCTATCAATGGTGGAGCGAAGCATGCCCGCAATAACATTCGAAATAAACACGATGAAACTGTTGGTTTTAATGGACGAAGGGAGCTTGAAGACACTGATAATAATGTTGAAGATGACAAAGAGACTGGAGCTGATGAGACTGATATAAAAGATTCCAATGTTGCGGTAACAAACACTGTAGTTGACCAAAGCCAATCTAATAGTGAAAATACTGAATTAACAAATGAAGTAAATACTAACAGTCTTGCTGTTAGTGATATAGATGGAGGTGCTACAGTTGGCATCGATATTGATAATGATGAAACTGAAGATGTTTCTGGTACAAACACGGAAATAGTTGCAGATGAGGAAAATTCCAAAATTGTGAAAACGAACACCGTCATTGACCAAAGCGAGTCTAATGTTGTAAACAATGATAACACCACTGAAGGAAGTTCTAACAATGTTGGGGTTAGTAATGTAGCAAAAATGGCGTCTGTCGACATCGATAAAAACGGCGACACTAAGGTGGCAGCTGAAAAAAGAGAACGGGAAAAAATGAATGATGACGAGCCTGATGTCGAAAAGGATAGTGATGGCACGACTGAAATAAAAGCATCCAGCATTGATGTAACTGACACTAAAGTTGACCAAAGCCAAACCAACATTAACAGCAATAATAGTAAAACTGAAGCAAATTCTAATGCTGTTGGGGTTAGTGAAATAGCACCAGGTGCTTCTGTCGGCATCGTCATTGGACAAGATGAAATTGACATTGTTGCTGCTGATGAGGCATCTTTAATAGATTCCGAAGTTCAACTGACAAACACTACTATTGATCAAAGCGAATTAAATGTCGCAAACAATACTGTAAAAAATGAAGAAAATAGTAACTCAGTTGGCGTTAATAGTGTAGGGATAGGTGCAAAAGTCGACATACAATTAAATGATGAGAATGGAGTTGGTGCGAGAGAACTTGTTGCTGACGATGCTGAGGTAAAAGATTCCAGCATTACTGGTACAACCACAGATGTTGACCAGTCAGTAAACAATGTTACAAACACAGTTTCAGAGAGTTCAGCGAATAGCAATGACGTTGAGGTTAGTGGTATAGGGTCTGGGGCCGATATTAAAATTGGAATTGGAAACGACGAAACTGCAAATGACTCCAAAAGAAGAATGCTAAAAAGAAGATCTGGCGATAATAAAGGGTTAATCCAGAAATCATCTAACATTCTCAGTAAGTAACACTCAAATCAAGAGGTAATGAACTGTATTCATAAACAACATAGTTGAGATTAAGCACTGAAAGCAGTCGCAACCTTATTAACCTTACTGTCAGAAAACACCGAAGTAATGGGATCATCTGCTGTTCCTTTTATTAAAGTAAATGCACAATGAATTGAGCTAGTCTTGTACACAATAAATCGGTTTGAACCCAGATTATTAACATTCCCCGAGTGAGTCAAATTCCTAATCAAATCACTATTTAATACGGGGATTTCAAGGTTTTAGTATCTGTAAGCCTCACGATATCAGCAATAATTGCTCGAAGAAATGTAAAATAAGAGGAAGTAAGCAGAAAAGAATCAAATGTATTATGCGATATGCAAAAGGAAACATAAGTCCTGTTGTGGATGATGACACAGAAATGCCACAGCCCTAACTAAACAGACAGGTGATGAATTTTTGATAAGGTTTAATGTGATGTTTAAGTGCCAGGATAGCCTCTCACAGAATGCATACTGAATTAGCACCGTTAAGTCAACTAGGAATATTAATTCTCTATCATAACATCACAGATTTATATCAAAAATTTTCGAAAATCTCGGGTCCCTCTTCAATGAAAACCCTAAAACAAACCACCGATTTAAAAATGCTCTAAAAATATTCATTCTACGTGAGGAAGACCAGAGAACAAAAGTTGGGCTTTCCTGTAAGGCTGGTGTTCTGCAGGGAAGATGGCATTGTGGTAATAATATAAATAAGCAGATTTAGCCCATTATATTTATCGCCCCCCTCCCCAGGGGCTTCTTGTTTCTGAAATAAACCCAACAGTTACTACTTTATTATATTTATGTTAGTATAATTTCTCTAACCCTGTTTAATAAAATTCACTAAATTTACGTTATTTACAATTATATCATCCCAGCCGTTTTGAGTGATTTCCAGCCCGGTAGCAACAATTACCCAATATTTAAAACACTCATTGATGTTACGAATGACTGCCCTCTCATCCATAGGCGGGAAAACCATAGGCATTCACGTTTACTGATGCCCGCGCTAACTTCATAAATCAATATGGTGACAAAAGCCTCATACCTATTTACTAAAGGGTAAATGCATGCTCACATATTAATTTTATTAAATGGTAAATGCATGTTCACGTATACCCATTAAAGGGCAAATTATGGATTTATGGTGAACAGGGAACAATTATTAACAAGATGAATTTGCCCCACTGACTCATTGGCAGCGGCAGATTTATATTTCTGCTTTCCCGCACAACGAAAATCCCCCTTGCCCCCCAATATAGAACACTTTCTTCAGTTTTTTTTTCCAGAAAAAAATTTCAGAAATATTTTCTTGAGGAAAAATTAGGATAGGCAGAAAGTTAGAGAAAGTAAATATTATTTTCTGGGGTGGAGTTTTACATCCATCTTTACACCCCTAGAAAATGTACTGCCACTATATTTTTCACGCACTATTATTTTTGTGCTTTGCGTAAATGAGTAAAGAAAGAAGCTTTGAAGAAATCAGCGAGTAAATAGAATTTTTTTCGTAGGCATGTCTTATTTACTTTGCACAGTAAGGGGGTATCTACATTCTACAAGTATCAATCATTCAACACAAATTAAAAACGGTTTTGGCTATCTCCTTATGTTGATATTGCCCAGTCAGGGATCCTTTCACGTTTCAGACTTTCTAAATCTCAAAATTTTTTTGTTAGGATTTTTGGATTTTTTTATTGTAAATTTATAAAGGAAAGGGAGAGAACATGGAATTTTGACTGTGCGATTGTTTTGCATTATCAAAAAGGAGTCGGGGAGGTAAGACCTTTAGGGCACAAAATACGAAAAATTAGGCAGAGCACCCCCTTAACAGAATTCTGGATCCGGCCCTGAAGGAGACAACAGACTAGCAGCTGCATTCCTTTATTTTGTCATGCTTATTAGATCACGCTTGTAAAATGCAACTAATTATTAGATAGCAACAAACAAAAACGGTTGCCCTAATTCAAAGTGTTTTCTATGCCGGAAATAGGCACTAGTAAACAGCCTTGAGCGTTGTTCTATTGTTACAACATGCTTATTGACGCTGCCTTTGTTGGTCTGTGCTGAAATACCCAGCATTCCTACGCTTTTTTTCCCGGCTACACACAGCATATGACCATGAAGAACATGTCCACCAACTGGTATACTGAAAACCCGTCGTTTGGTCTTCGTTACCCAAGTTCGTCTGGTGTTGGCCAAGCAGTGGCAAGATTAACCTCTGAATGATGGATATTGCTTGGATATTGTAAAACAGGTAGGTCCTGTTGCACGTTTTTTAGGGCAATCGTTTTTATTTTCTTTATTTAGCATCTAACATTTAATTTAAGGATAGGTACAGGCGGTTTCGAAATAAAACCAACCAGTTTTCAGTGTGCATCGGGAAGTACATGAACATATGTTTTATAAATATGTTTTTCTACCCTTCCTTAAGATCTGAGGCTTAAATTTAAAAAAAACTAGGGCGCTTTGATCATAATTAAAGATTTCACGATACAACTTTTCGCCGATCCGATACGTTCCGATATGGATGCCTTACAATCATTTTTAGCTATTTCGACATGTTTCATTTTTCACCTTACCCAAACATTTTGACGTTCCAATTTAATACCGATAACGAACTGATACATAACCGATCTCCGCTACTGTTCGATTCACTGCCACTGATTTAAAAAAGTTTTTCTTTGACTATTAGTCTAAGTTTAAACGAAATTTTATACAAAACTGCTTTTGACTGTTTTTATTGCTCTAGGCTGGCGTGATGTAAACTAGTTTTGTTAAAATTATCAATTAAAATGTCATGACTTATAAATATGAAATTGAGTCTATACAGTAAAGTCCTCCTGTACTCCACAAATTTGAAATTCCGTACATCAGTTTTCTTTGTCTTGTTCGGTTCCAAATATCGAAATTCCATGCTTTTCATGTTGAAGCTGTCTGTAGTCGATATTGGTCTGGATGCAATAATATCTGTTGATAAAGATGTCGATGTTAACAATTTCAATTTATAATAGTGGCAAACATTGTCACTTTTTTCATTATTAATCTAAAAAGTGTTGGTTGTTCTGTAATTACATCTTCATCGGCTTCACACAGTTTATGACTCATTCCCTGAAATTTACAATTGTGGGTTAATATCATGAAATAATACTGATACGCGTTAGGTATTCTAACTTTGCGAGTCAATAGGCTGGATGGATAAATATTCAAAAAAAATGCTGGCTTATCTTCCTGTTTTAAAATGTAGCTTTCGTCACATTCCATTTTGTGCCTCCAGACGCTATAAAAAGTAGTAAAATTGGAACAAAATTGAAGTAAGTATAAATTGACAAAATATAGTTATGAAAACACTGAGAATTTTAGGGAAAAAATAGTCCTTTTCAGCTGTAGCAAGAATAATTTATTATAACAGCAATAATTGTAAAACTAATACTTTTAACTCAATCAAGACACCCGTACTTAAACTTTTAACCATTCACTCTATTTGCTTACAGTTTAAACTTCAAAGGCCTTTGAGGTGATTCCAGTGCCGTAACTATACTTTTTCAAAGGGGATGCAAGAGTAGGGCACCTGAAAACTGAACAATCATGGGTTCAAGGCTGTGGCCTATTTTAAGGAAAGTTTCAATTAAAAATGTGGGTCCTTTCTTTGAATTTTAGGCCCGCTTGCCTCCTGAGCCCGGTTGCCTTGCATCCTTTGTCCGCCCCCCCCTCCCCAGCCTTAATTACGGTACTGGGTGATTCAATTCATAATGCCACTCTTCATTAGTAAGGTGACAGACATGAGAAACTCGTTACCGTATAAAGTGCTACTACAACCAGCTAATCTTAAATATAACGACCAAACCAATTCCTTGGTTCTGCATCGTATAGCCGCAGGGCACACCCAAGATTTAGAAAATACAAAAATTATTTTTCACGAAAAGCAATACAGATCGAGGTTGAATTTAGAAAGTATTTGCATTTTAGCACAACGTCCCCCAGCCCATAATCACATTTTACCAGAAAATAAGCAACTTTCGGAGTATATTCCAGTAATGCATAAATTAGGTATTTCGAATTGTTGCCGCTAGGGGACTGGTGTATATAAGCCAGCCACACTAAAATTTGTCACCTACACTCTGCTTTCTGCAGTAAAAGGTCAGGTTCCCTATTGTCGGCTTTAACCCAACTTAGGTCCTTTTTACTATTATTTTTATTTTACTGATGGTTGCTGTTGGGTGGATGCTTGCTGTTGTGTTTTTTAATGTTTTGACGCTCGTTTTTTGCGTGAAGTGTGCTTGAAAACGGGTAGTATTCCGACCCGAAACGTAGATTTTTGTGTATTTTTTGTACACCATTTTGGCTTGCTTTCACTTTATTACTGTATTGGTGCTTTTATCGTTGTGCAACTACAACCTGCTCACACTGGCTCAAATCTGAGGATTGTAACGTCGACAAACGAGAAAAGTTCCAAATCTGACTTTTTGTTCATGCAAATTTGATCTTGACTTGGTATTATAATTAATGATAAACTTTTTTTTCACATTCCGGTTTCATTAACCATTTGAATCAGGCTTCAAATACTTTCCTGAAAAAATACCTTGAACTCAAAAACTGATGTCATTAGGCTATGCAGCTGTTAACAATGTCCTTTTTTTTGTGATCCTAGGGACTCGTGGTGCTCGGGGTGTTCGTCGCATTGGTTCTGCGGCAAGTGCCAGTGCTTCTGCAAGTGCTGACGTCAGTACATCAGTGTTAGAAGTAGGACCAAGAGGATTGACACAAATGGACCAGAGTGCCAGTTCCCAAAGTAGCAGCAGTGCTTCGTCCAGCAACAGCGTCTCTGCCTCCAGTAGAAAGAAAAAGAAAAAGAGGGTAGCAAGAGGTAGCTATAGCATTTGAGGTGGTTGAATTCATAACGCTACTCTTCATTTAATAATTATGTTGTCAGACATTGTTGCAGCCTAAATTTCTACTACAACCTGGTCACACTGACTCAAATATGAGAATTATATCGTCCACAAACGAAAAAATTACCAATTTACCTATTCGTCCCATGCAAATTTGATCTTTGATTCAGGTTTATAACTCAATGATAAACTGTTTATCACATTCCGGTTTCTTTAACCAATTGGACCACACTTCAAACACTTTCTTGAAAAACACTTTGCCCCCAAGAACTATTGTCTTTATGCAACTGTTAATAATGACCCATTTATTTATTCCTCGGGGCTCGTGATACTCACATTGGTACTGAAGCGAGTGCCAGTGCTTCTGCTAGTGCTGACGCCAGTGTATCACTGTCAGAAGTGGGACCAAGGGGACTGACACAGATGGACCAGAGTTCTAGTGCCAAAAGTAGCAGCAGTGCTACGGCCAGAAACAGCGTCTATGATCTGGTCGAAAGAAAAAGAAAAAGAGGGCAGCTAGAGGGTAGCTAGAGCCTTTGAGGTGGTTCTATTCATAACGACACTCTTGATTTAATAATGTGTCAGAAAATGACAAACTTGTTACAGCCTAAATTGCTATTACAACCTTCTTACATTGACTCAAACCTGAGAATTGCATCATCCACAAACGAAACAAGTATCAAATTTGGCTTCTCGCCTCAAGCAAATTTCATCTTTTATGACTCAATGATAGAGTGTTTATTACATTCCGGTTTCATTAACCAATTCGATAAGGTTTCAAACACTTTCCTGTAAAAAATACTTTGCCCTCCCGCAAAACTATTTAATGTCTTTACGCAACTGTTAATAATGTCCCATTTTTTCGTTCTTAGGGGCTCGTTTCTTTGATACTGAGGCGAGTGCCAGTGCTTCAGCTAGTGCTGACGCCAGTGTATCAGTGTTACAAGAAGGACCAAGGGGGTTGACACAGATGGGCCAAAGTGCCAGTTCCCAAAGCAGCAGCAGTTCTATGGCCAGCAACAGCGTCTTTGCCTCCGGTCGAAGGAAAAAGAAAAAGAGGGCTGCTAGAAACAACTATCGACCATATGGCTTCAAGAGAAGAGCTCTACGGGACGAAATACTGAGCGAGTCCCTAGAAGACGGTGTTAGTATAGATGCTTCTGAGTACAACGAACAAAACAGCATTGGAAATAGGGGGGATATCACCCTTGATACCAGTACTAATATCGCTCAAGGGGATACAGTTACAACCAATATCAACAATGCTGGAAACACTAATATTGTCAACATGGATTACGAAGATTACGAAGACGAAGATGAAGATGAGGAAGAGGATGAGGATGAGGATGAGGAAGAGGAAGAGGAAGATAAAGATGTAATAAAATTACTAATAGCAGACAGCCTCAAAAAGATAAAAAGGGAAAAACGCTTTCTAGTAAGTAACTGTACCTAACTCATATGGCTCATTTATTTTGTTTTATTTGCAGCTATCCACATATCCATTACAGAATATTTTTTTTCCAATGACTGCTTGCCCTTAACAATTGTACGGAATTCACTCACTTTGCATGGTAATTCCACAGGAATGCAGTTATGCATGTAGATGATTTGTGTATTGCCTTCCTCTTTTTTTGTCACCCTGTTATTAGCATTGTTGTACATGAGGCTCATGACCAGGTCAATACAAGTATCTGTAGTTCTGTTTTGCTCAAAAGTGGAATAAAATACTACCTGGGGTTCTAGTCATGACATAATCGCTTTCATCAAATCCTTTTCGCATTCTACAGAAAACGTAAGATACAACGTCAAATATGGTTTGAAATCACCTCATAATGCAAGTCCCGAACACTTTGCAAGGTTGCTACGTCACATTTTCCCAGCAAAATGTTAAGTGGCCATTGTTACGAGCTTTGTGGGCCAAGGCTACGGCACTTCCGGCAGTTTAATATTATCTTCACAACACTTCGTTGTAGGTTATTACGTTACTGCTTGCTTCTACATACAAAATTGAGTATTGTTTATACATTTGGCTGAGCGGTAGGACTTCGGCCTTTGGTTTCAAAGGTCGTGGCTTCAATTCCCCGCTCAGGCAGTCTGGCAATTAAGTCCAAAAAATGCCGCAAATAGGTTTGCATCCTTATTTGTTTACCATTCGTGTAACGAACCCAGTGGTAAACTAGAACATAATTGTAATTAACTAGAAAAACTACTTTTCAGGCTATCGATTTAATTCACCTACCTGTCGAATCTTTTCATCGTTACGGTTCAGGAAATCATAACGAAAACCTGCAAAAATGCTTACTTATTAAAAAAATAATAATTAAAACATGTTTAAACGCTACTCACATTCATGGTGAAGCCAACACCATACTGCGAGAGTGCAACAAGAAAACCTGATTTTGACCAGAGCATTATTGAATGGAAATTATCTCGTTTCCATGCAGACAATGTGGCTGGAATAACTGTCTGCAGGGCCGTGCTTCACGCGCACTATTATATACATCGAGATTTGTGTTACCAGAAAGCTTATGTCACACGCATTTGTGAAACAAGGAAGTGACATAATTTGTTCTTTGTTTTACAAATCCTTGCTTCATACTCTTTCTGATAAGACAAATATCGATGATAAAATAGTGCAGGCAATGTGCAGGCAAAGTTCTCACTATTATACATTGCGCCCCAGCAAAGTGGACCCCTACAGACTGTTTCATACTGGAAATACACATTGGTAAAGAAATAGAACGACATACTTTCTTTTATTAGTGTTGGATCTGGGAACGAGATAATTTCCGTTTTCCTAATGTTTTCATCGAAATCAAGGTTTCTAGTTGCGTTCTCATCTCACAGTATGGCGTCGGCCTCACTGTAGCTGTCAGTAGCGATTTAACATTTTTTAACAATTCACTAAAAATATAAATAAAAGTTTGCACAGGTTTTCGTTATGAGTTTCTGAACCATTACGACAAAATAATTCGGCAAGTAGGTGAATTAAATCGATAGCCCAAAAATTAGTTTTCTAGATAATTATCTATTTATTAAACTTGTTTGCAGGATAAATAGATATCCACAACACCGATTTGTATAAAATTAATTTATTTGCAATTACCTTGCGATGGTATTCACTTCTAACAGCTTCGAGGAAGAGTCTAAAATATTAAAGAAAGCAACATTGGTGTGATAAGGAATAACAAAAACAGTTTGCTAATTTTAAAGTTTTTAAAGAATCTTTTTTCCAAATATGTTGGAGACGGCATGTGCATGTATTAACAACGGATGGTCATTGTTGTCATTGTTGTTATTGTTGGACCAGTCAGTTATTATGTTGTTGACTCAGGGTGAAACGTAGATTGCCATGTCTGGCTGACCTGGGCCCTGAAAAGAATAAAAACCATATTGAAGTTCACTGGCTGCTCCCATCCTTTCAACTCGCCACGGACACCTCTGGTTCAACTCCATCAAAATAAAATATCTTTAATCAACGTTTTCCAACAGTTACATATTATTAATTTTTTGTCATTTTTTGTTCACTGATTTAAATAACAATGATAATACTAATTAAATAGTTTGAACTCGAAGAAAGGAATTCGAATTGAGGACGATTATTTACATGCTAGAGTTGAAATGTGCTGCCACTGTGACATAAATGTTATGAGTTACTAGTTTACATTTAAATCTAACCTCTGAAGGAGCTCTCAATGCATTCAGGGTCGTACTAAAGTGTGGTGGGGGATGCTAAGTAATGGGAGCTTAAGCATCTGAGTGGTCGTGAGACTTTACCACTCTGTTCATTGACGATGACGCCGTCTGGTGGTTATCGTTGAAAGCAAGTAGCAATTTTACCCAGATATTTAATTGACAGGGTTAAAGTGCAAGTACTCATATAACCAGACCTGGAGCACACGGCTTGGTGTCTGTGTACTAGTTGTCAGAAAGTGTGAATGGGGTGAAAAAAAAAAGTTGCCAATGGGGGAAATATTTGTTCTAGACTAGCGGAAATTCGATTTCCGAGATATTAAATGCAAAATATTGTGAAGCATCACATGAGATAAAAATTTGAATATCAGTACTCAATGCCTACGATACTATAACACATATGACCTTGGCCTGACCAACTTCGGCAATAAAAAAACAGACAATAAGGATAAATCTCACGCCATTAAGCTTTTATCCTTGGTAAATACCAAATTTATAAAATAGAACGGTGGATTAAATACTTACTAAAACTAAATTTTTATTCAAGTTACTTAAGAATCAGAGTGGTGCTATGTAGTGGGCCAGTATGGTAATAAGGCTAGTTCCTGCAGGATGGTATCCATTGCAGATGACTTGTTATGGGTGTCTCCCTTTACGCGTATATTCATACGCTAAGCACGATCTAGGACTCATTGGTTGGCTAACCTGAAGCATAAGTGAACATTTTGTTCTCCACTGTAGTAAATGCCATATATCGCTTACATAATACAAAATTTAAATTTTTAGCTGTGGATTCTGGCCTTAGTCACCTGGTGGAGAAGACAGTAATGAATACAAGACTTACGAAACATGTAGCAAACCAAATGGTCTTGTACTTACAATATTAAAACTTTCCACGCATGCAGTCGTGGGTGATTTTGTTGAATAACCTACCAGTGAATGTAATCTGACACATAGATGACGTCATCACAAAATGGCAACTGAGACATTAAGCAGCCTTTTAAATTTCTCTGAATTTTTAATGATTTGAATGTTTTAATGTTGTAAGTATAAGCCCGTTTGGGTTCGTTTATCTGTCGTAAGTCTTGTTCTCATTGCTGTTTTGTCCCACAGGTGACGAAGGCGAAAATCCATGGTTAAAATTTAACATTTGATCTTGTTTATTCGAAATGCGGGCATATGTTACATCAGGAAACTACATTTTAAATCTAATCGGATGAGTAGGATAAAGCCTCACAAGTAAAAAAAAACATTAGAAAATTTATAAAAACTACAGTTTACGTCAGGTAGATCATGAAAGTCCCGTTATTTTTTATGGTTGGACCAGCCATAGAAAAACAAAATCTTGTAAGTTACAAACAATGTTGTTAAAAGTTACGCCTTATTTAATAACAGTTTAAGGAATCAAACTTCTTTGCAATATTTTCTTTGCCTACTAATAAAACCTTGCATGCCTAGGAAGACAGCATACCACACAAATTAAAATAAGTTGCATACCTTTAGGATTAAAAACAGAAACAACACATTGTTGTTATTCTATAAAATTTAAAGGTGCCTTTTCTTGTATGGCATCTGTTTATTTTATGAATTTACTACCTGCTGTCACAAGAAAATGTTGTCTTAATCACCTTTAGTGACGTTTTACTATGTTATGTTTTTTCATTTTGTTTATAGCTTATAGGCTATTAAAGTTTTATACTCATTAAGAACCTTTAAATCCAGAATCTGCAAAGAAAAAATAAGATAAACAAAACTTAACAATCCATCTAAAAATTCTGAATAAGAACAGAGAGTGTGACCGATCAAATCGTTCATTTACATGGTGTCAGCAGTTTTAACCATTTTTAACCAAACTAGCCCAGTTTTGTTTGATTGGCTGCAAATCTCTTTTTTTATACTGTGACATTTCTCCTTTTATTTGCAATTATTTTTACCTGAAAATGAATCTGATTTTATGGCAGAAGCGTTTGATTATTTTTTAAATTTCTTTTATGACTCTTTGGCTTAAATGTTCCGAATCTCTTATTATTATTACTTTAATGTAGGTTTTACGTGACCAAGGCATACAGGTGTAAATTTGAGATTAAAAAAATAAATAAATGTATTGTGGTGGAAGGCAGCCCGTTGAACTGGCCTCATTAATAAAAAGGTACACTCGTGTATTGTTATACTCGTGTATGTGTATACAAGCCGAGTTTTGTATGTATGGATGTGTAAGTCATCTTGTAAATGTGTACTTCGTGTATGCAACAGATCACGTTGTAATTTTAATCTTCTTTTAATCTTCTTTTAATCTCTTTTCGTTTAGTTCCATATCTGAAGAGGCCCACGTGTCATGAGAGAGAAGAAACCTTTGAGGACGCCTTCTTCCAGTTGTTATTAATCTCTCTATGATTTCACTGAGCAGATCAATATGACAAATAATGCAACGGTTATAAATAAAATAATATTGTTCATGCAACAGTTACAGTTAAAAATGAATGTAGACTAAGCAGGCTCCAACTGAGGAATTGTTCTGTATTTAAAAAAAATTCAACGACGAAGTAAAAATTGTTATTTGCTACCACGTCAAATACATAGTGTCATTAATTTCTTGTAATATGTTTTTTATTTAATGTAACGCGTAGTTTATTTTTGGACTGGTAACCGTGCAGTGTTTGTCACTATAAGCCACTGTCATCGTTATGTGGGGGGGGGGATTGAGGCTTAATGGCGCGTCGACAACTTGGTCATTAGCGCCAACCTCAGTCACAGTGCAGTGGTCTGGGTTGCCACTGCACCACACATTACAGAGATGTTATTCAAACCCCTAATCTAAATCTTGTCATACATCTGTACCTCCTGCAAAAATTGAAAAACACCGGACAGGAGGACAGACTTATCGCCCAACTGACGCGCAATGTCATGCGGAAGATGGAACCGACGACGAACACCATCAAGATGGCGAAAATCAACAAGTAAGTGCCGGACCGTAAGTGGCCGTCGACACCAAGAACATCGTTATGTGCCTGTAAACCACTAAAAGAATTACAGGCTACCTGTATTCATGAAAAAGCTAAACATTGTTAATAAATTGCTAATACTTATTCATTTGACATTTCCTAGCTGTTTTATTATAAAATTCACATTTAAATAAAGTCCAAGGGCATTGCAGAGATTTCCTCCTGTACACACTGTTAAAAAGTTCAGTTACTTTATTGTTTAATCGCCTGTCAGATCTAACGGCAGTGGACTATTTTTATTTTCCCATTACATTTCTTTGTAATGTCAGCTAAGAAGTCAGAATGGCCGAACGTAGCAAGAATCGTTTCGTCGCAGGTGACTCATTAAGCGATATTTATCATTATTTCCCAATACAAAGGTCTGAAAGCAAATTACCAGTTCTTTGTGCGGTTAATTTATTTAGTTTTTCTATGTATTATTATTTTTTAAATCAACAATTGAAACTTTGCCAATTTGTAAGAAGAATTGTAAATTTTCATCTTTCAGTACCGTTTTTCTATTAGGTTCTACCCAATGACAAGCTGGAAAAATTTTTATAAAATAACTTTTGTATTTGTATTTCGGGGCGAATTTCCTTATTTTTTAGGACAATAAGTAAAAACGTGCAAATAAAAATTACATCGGTTTTAATTTGGTTTGGTAACTTCATGTAGTAAAACCAAAATAGTACCAATGGTTAGAAAGTTTTACTCTTTCTTCAGATTGTGCAAAATTCCATGCATTTCAGTTGTGTATTTTCCATTTAAGGAAACTTTTTTTGTACAATGAAAAAATGTAAATCACCTAAACTGCCTTTTGTAGTTTACATTTAAAACGAATGTAGCTTCAGATCATCTTTTACTGTGAAGAGTCATTTTGTTAAGAACCTAGAAATTAAAGAAACTGATGTAATTTAGTTGTAAGCCACTCAAATTTCCAAAAATAACATATTTTTTTACGTTTGTAGTTAAGCATTCGACGATAAGTATCTACAAAGTGTATTCCATTTTGTGAAATTTGTTGGTCAGACACGTAATTTCCAGAAACATATTTTATGTAACGTACTACTCGCAGTATGCTCAAGTTCGATCGACTTAGTAGTACGTGGTGTGAGAGGAGTTCGGATCACTGTCTTTAAGCCAACAGAAATCAGCAGGCGTCCAATGATGTTGCACCCGACCTTAAAACAGCATATTTGGAACCTTAGTTTTAAGTCTGCTGGCAATCCTTTGTAGCCTATTATTTAGAGAATTCCCTTCAAAGCTGAGATATTTTATGCCTCTGTCGAATTAACTACAGAACTTATCCTACTAGCATTCCTGCATGCGGTACATAATGGTTTTCTTTTACTAACCCCCGTACTGCACGTAGTTCATGGTGTAACAGAAGTGAACAGTCATTAAGTCAAAAGTAACGTGCAGGAGCTCAATTTAACTAAAAACTCATCAGCTAAAACTTGCGAATTTTAGGTGAAAATCAATCCGTAGTAAAATATTTACAGTTCCCTTTACAGCTTTGAACATCTAGTAGACCATTCACATTATTTCCAGGAAAGTTATTTTGTTAATTCCTTTGTGTAATATGTATATTTTACAGATTATGTAGTCAGTCGTGCTTGAGAAATTTGCACCCCTAGTCCTGCTAAAATCAGCATGACCAGTCCTGCATTGAATAAGACAGTCCACATTGGAGAATAGCTTTATTAAAACACGAAAGACACTAATCTGATAAAGAAAGAAAACTAATCTGGCTCACTCTTGTGGCTCTTTTTGTTACTGCATGTCGGTAATTAGAATGTACAGGTTTCAAGCACAGTTTTTAATGGTGAATTACACTTCCATAGCTTTGTCCCTGATTTTTTGAACAATAGGTCCCAATTTTTTTTCGATCTCGGTTATGTATTGTATAAAGAATAAGTATGATTACTTCCATGTCTCTATCATGTTCTACAGTGCCAGTGACGAAGGAAGTGTTATGGTTGCATTTTTCAGACATGTTGATGTTTACCATCAAGCGGCTTAATGCGTTTCAAGGTATATTAAAATCTATTGTGAACACGAAAGGGTGGAAGATTCAAATAAAAACAGATTGTAATAATAAAAAAACCAGCAGACACAATTAAAGTTTAATTTTTTCAATGATTTGCTTGTATAAGCCAATTAAGGTCCAGTTGAAGTTTTGGCATGTTTAAATTGCTCCAAAGAACATAACCAATACCAGCCAGTGTTGGCAGTAAAATGCCTCTGATTTGGAAAACATTCCAGTCCTGTCTTAGCCACCAAATATAAATTCAACACGTAAGACCGTCTATGACCGAAAAAAAATGTGTAAAGACAACCTTCAAAACTCCCAACATGACGGTAAGATCCACAAAACAAAATCCTTTGTTTAACATCGCTGAAATGCTTAATTTTAATCTTAAAAACTGTGAGCTTACGCTTGCATGTATGCCGTAAAATAATTTAAGGACTGGCTCAGAGACATCTTAATTGCTTACCCAGGATTTACACCATGTACTCTTACAGAATTCGTTTTAAATATGGCAGCACTCAAGCAGCTAGTGCTCACAAGACTGAAGATAGGGTGAACTGCATCTTCCTCATTTATTGTGCAGCCGTCACACCAGCGTTTTTTTTATAAGGTCAACTTGCAATATTTGCTGTCTAATACACACTTGCTTACAAGTGTTAAACTTTCATCCCTAAACTTTGTAGACACCTGAAGTAACCAGGCGTTTCAGATTTATGCGCTATATTAAGTCGTTATCAGATCAAGGAGAGGTAAAAAATTAGGTACCGTGGTAGATTTTTGTTGCTGGAAACCGTTTTAGGTGCCCTGGATACGTTTTTGTCGGCAGAGAAGCATCACCATCATATCCAGCACAACAAAAAATTGCTGTCTTTCCCACACTGGCTTCTTCTCCTCTTATGTTTATTTTTAATGACTTTACACAGGCAACAACAATTAACCACTGATGAAAGGCTTTGACAGTACTGCTGCCATCCTGTTTTAAAGTAGGTTATTACCAGCACAGGCTGCCAGTGGTAATGTCCTCTGCAGTGTACTCAAAAAGGAAGTTTATGGTGAAGCATACAAATTAGCTTATAAATTTCATGCTGTGAGTAAATGGCATCGTGAAAAACGTTTCGTCTTCCAATCTACCTTTACCATTTTTGTACGAAATAGATGAAGCCATTTCTCTCTTTATACTCAGAAGGGTGACGCTTTTCTTCACACACCAACAATATTTTTTTACTAACTACGTTTTATGAATTCTGAAATGTTATTAAAAATCTGTTATTAAAATATTTTTTTAGGTCCACTGGGTTATGGAAGACGTTTTCATCGCCTGAGTTCTGATACAAGTGCCTGTGCCGATGTCAGTGATGACGATGGTTCAGGACAAAAAAGGGGTGTGAAGATACAAACAAGCGTAGTCAACGAACAAAATGAATCTGGAAATACCGGGGATATCAATATTGCCAATGGTGGAACTGTCGTTAAGGGTGATACAGTGGTTAATAATGTCAATAATGTGGGAAACACAGCATATATCACCATGAAGAAACCAAAGAAAAAGAAGGACGAAGGGAAAGGAAAGGTTATAGTTGTATCGGCCTACGAAGTGAAAAAGAAAAAACGACAAGTAAGTAGGTAGAATAAATTATTTTTCTGAAAGTGTAAATATAAAAATGTTCCTCTCATTGGTTAAACTACTTACTCTACTTGTTAAACGAAACAGATTAATACACGCAAAGATCACTTCCTGAGAGGACCAAAAATCCATTAAAAAACCTATACAATTTGAATTTAATTTTCAGCCGCTTACAAATCCTGTAGTCCATGGTCACCGAAACAAATGATGTTTTAACATTTTAGGAGCCACACCCATGAATCAAGTGTAAGGATGACGTCATTGTACAAGATGGCTGAATGGGTGTGTCGCTGAGCTTTGCCCGCTTGACTTTTATTATTTTTAAATAATTGCAAGGTCACATGATTTTTTTTACAGTGCTGTATTAGTTTGCAGTATATTTTAGGGACTCATTTCTCATTTGTTTACGTCACCAAGGCCTAAACGATTTGTATTCGATTGAAATTAAAATCAAGTTTTAAGGATTTCGCGGTTTTAATTACCCTGTTAGAGGGTGTTTTTAATTGCCCTGCGGAGGAGTGTTGATTTACTTTTTGTAGTGGAAAATATCTAGCCAGTGTATTATTAAACATATATTTGTGTACACAAACTAATCTTCATGTTAGTTATCCGGCACAATACGAATATGGGATGAAGATTGTTGTAACATCACAAATATTTTAACCAAATTAAATTCTTCGATTTTGTCCAGGTGAGCTGTCCAGGTATTGGGTATTACTTAATTACAATTGGCTAACATCGTATTATTGTAGTTTTGTTGATATATTGTACAACGCTATCTGGCTGAACTTCTTGCACTTGATAATGCGGTATGCATATCCCCGAAGCATTTGCTTAATTTCTTATAGTTTTGTGTACTTTTCGAGTTAAGCATAGTGTGTATTGTCATTTATCGCTATAGTTTTAGTACACAAAGCTGATTAACTTTTCATTGTTTTAACATTGTGTTTTCAGTATATCGGCATTTCGGAACTTGATATGCCTCAGAAGGCCTTGGAAGGATGATGTAATAGCTCTGGTGTGCATTGAATGCCTCGCCTACCTGTTTGGCTTAGGGTTTTGTTGTTCTTCATAGTGCTATTGCCAGATGTGGAGGGATGACGTGGAACAATTCCTTCTGGAGGGTCCATATTTTGACCCTGAGCTATTTCGTATGACCTCAGTTTCCTATTGCATAGCTTCCTTATTGTGTTTATTAGGTGTCCGGCTTCACGCGGAAAGTTTTAACTTTCATGTATTGCGTGCTGTAGTTAAATTTGTGTTGGTTCAGAACGGTTTATAAACTGCATGGCGCTGGATCCGTTGTGTACAAATGTGTATAGTTTAGCTTGTCATTGTCAAGAAAATCCGTCAAGGTATCGTTACCACTCCTTGAATAAAATCTAATCTAATCATTGTAAGTATTTTATGCTATAATTTGTTACAATGCTACATTGTTGTGTAAGGTTAAGACTGGTGGCAGAGAACGCTGTATGCATGGATGCTTCTAGAGTAGAAAAGATCCTGAATCATTATTATTAGACAGCAAAGCATGTAGATGTAGAATCTTCTGAAAATGTAAACTTCTAGGCCATATGATCCTGGTGTAAATTGCTGCATGGCTGTGTAGCGCTTATCATGGGAGCCGATGCTCGGATCAGCTACATAACTTCAATTATTTTGCAACCCTGCTAAAGTTAGATATGCAGTTATGCAGTAAGAGGAGTTATGAACTGCGAATACCAACTGTAGGAATCAACAAATACAGATACAAACCTATTATCGTTGCTTTTTAGACTTATGTGTCAGAGTGCCTAGGCATGGATTTTAACCCGCGGCCTTTGAAAACAAACGATGAAGTCCTACCACTATGCCATACTGTCACGGCCTTTCGATAAATATAAAATAACTACAGATACAAACCTATTATCGTTGCTTTTTAGACTTATATGTCAGACTGCCTGGGCATGGATTTGAACCCGCAGCCTTTGAAACCAACGACGAAGTCCTACCACTATGCTGTACTGACACAGCCTTTCAATAGGCATTAAATAAATACAGATGCAGACCTATGGTCACGTCACAATGGGTTAAAGGTAGGACGGTTACTTTGGTTACACAGTATGGGGGGGGGTCAAATTCCCGCTCAAGCAGTCTAATATTAAGTGGAAAATGCAACGTAAGTACGTTTGTATCTGTATTCTTAGTTGGGTTTGACAGCGTTTCGTGTACGGGGAAATATGAACCGTAGTATTGAAAAAGTATCTGTTCATTCCAATTCTCACACCCAAACAATAGCTTATACTTTATAGATAAATGTAACGCTTGAAATAAAATATTGTTTGTGTACCATAAGTGTTTTGTGTGAAGACGATACATTTAAGGAAGGCAGATTTATTATTTACTGCCAAAAACACGAATGTGAAGCCTATCTGATTATATGTAATCAGGTTAATAATTTTTCGCTATCTAATAGTTGTTTATCTTTTGTTTAGCGCCAAAGATGAAGTTTAAAGGCATCCTAGAAGCAATCAGCAACAAGAAAATCCTACCTGAAGAAAATCGCCATTCAAGTCCTAAAAAACTCCTGCAGCTAAAAGGCTAAACTTATTCTAATTATGCCTATGAAAGTTTAGATTATTCAAACCTTTCTATGGTATCAATTTACAACTATTTCCTTACACGACACCTTAAGACAACATGTTACGTGTCTCCTAATGTATTTGGTAATATAAACCGTCTCATGCCTACTCCATCGATTCTATTTTAATCACTCTACATTTGTAACATAATTCAATATTTCTACAAATCAGAACGCTGAAAGCAACGAGTTCTACTTGCATAAAAACAGTCCATAAAAGTAGAAGTTTCTTTAAAGTTAGAATTTAGAAGATAAAGTTATATGCTATGTCTATTGTTGAAATGCATAGAGTTCTACAATTTCCTTCAAGTTTTTATTTTTGGTAGTGTTAGCACAATATGCTTTTGACTTTATTTTCTGTGAATTCATTCATAGACACCAATTTTTGTTATCCATACCACTTATTTGTAAATGCAATCGTAAAAAAAATACTTATCAATAAAATTAGCAGACTTGATCATTATGTCTTGTGATATGTTATTACTGTTTTAATTCGAAACTATTATAAATTTATAGTGAGGAATATAAAGTTTTCAGTAATAAGAAGGGGTTGCCATTGTGAGTGAATATGAAGAAACACGAACATATACTACAAATCGCACCTCGAAATCACCACCTAAACAGTAGATAATTTATAAACTGTACTATTATTATTCACTGCGGAAATCCTTGAATCCTTGAATAGAATTCGGTACCTTAAAAATTAAATATTAAATACAGCCTAAAAATGCAAAAAACTATATTTTTTCAGTAAAATTCGAACTGTATTTGATCATCAACGTGAAAACGGGAAAAATTTGATGTCTATGTTAAAAATACAGAATTTATTATTCCGTATTGATACAATACTGCAACTTTAAATGATGGCCAATGTCCTTCATGGTAGAATCGCTTCATTGCTGAAGTCTTGCAGGGCTCTCTCTCCCTTAATACACAGAAGTGACGAGAAGTGCTGACAAGTTGAGCCATTCACGCCAAAATCATGCTGGAAATGGAAGGCTGCCAATTAGTGAAAAGGTTGTTGAGTAGCGAGAGGTCTACACGGATTCGTACTAATTTCGAAATCATTTGCTAAATGCCAACCCTTAACCCCAATTCCAATCCAACTACATGTTAAAAAGGATCAGCAGTTTTAAAACTCAGCAAACAATTCCACAATGTTTCTACATCTCACCAAACTTAAATTTGTAACTGGTAATGTTCAAGCGTGTTCCTGCTGCTTTTTGCATTTCATTTTGGGTAACAACGTAAACTTGCACATTTATTGTCACGTGTATTTATGATTATATCTCTTTTAC